>DVPS01000018.1:0-10022 GCA_018239305.1 Oxynetra semihyalina | reverse complement strand
CACCCATATAGCTACATACATACAGCTTTTAGCTTTGTTATTCTTTATTTATTACAGAAATATACTTCTTTAAACATTGAATCCTTCAATTGCAATCACTTGGCCTATTGATGCCAATTTCCTGAATTTATGATTGCCAACTTCCAATGACCGTGTCTGCCGAGCCGAACGTTGTGGGTTCGATTCTCTCCCGGGACTAATATTTTTGCGATAAGTACAGAAATATTTATATTTAAAATAATTAACATAACTATGACTTGAAACAATAATGTACATCGTTTATTAACCGTTTGGGGACTCTTACATAGGCTAAGGCTTGCTATGGCCGTATATGAGTTGTCTCAGTTACTGTTTTACTTTATACATCATATATTATATAACTTTTATATTGACATAACATCACTCCGCCTAGGTTTGCAGAGGTGAACAACACTGTTGCTCATGTGCTGGTTCCTACTCATATAAAGAATTTGATGTTAAGGAAGTAGTCTGCATTAATTGTTCAGGACCTCATCTAGCCATTTCAGAAGAGTGTCCGGTAAAAAGTCAAAAAATTGAGGCTAAGTCAATTAAGATGCATAATTCTTTTGCCAGTTATGCCACTGTGGTGAATCCACCCCCATCCTGGAGATCGCGTCAGAGGCGTCGAGCCACGCGTCCTCGCGTTCCAACTCCCCACCTACCCGATCCCTAACAAGGACCGTCCCGGCCGATCTGGATTCGACGTCATACGTCGGGCTGGCGAGTACGCCATCACCAGCGGTCGAGACGGTACCTACCCCCGTCCCAGCCCCGCGAACCCTATCCCAATCCCCCGTGAGTGTAGGTAAGGATAGGAACGTTCCGAAAAGCTGTGCACCGCCGACAGCGCAACGTAGTGCGGTGTCCTACGCCGCGACGCTGATCGCACCAGCGCCCCCGAGGGCGATAACACCACCGTCCGCTCAAGCTGCTTCACAGCAGAATGCTGCCGGGCAGCATACCACGGCCAACGTCACCAACCGCGCGCATCCTCCGATAGTGGCGGAGCGATTGCCCAATTGGGTGACCCATTTTAAGTCGCTGCATGGCCTCTTAGGACACGCGCCTAACGCCAGACCATTCGGCACGGGAGTGCGTTTCCTCCCTAGTTCCCAAGACGAGTTCAGGGTGGTCCAGAGGTACCTGTCCGACTTGTCGGAACAGGAACCGGGACTCTCCTGGTATTGCTATTCCCCGAAGGAGGAACGCCCCACTAAGGTGGCGATTAAGGGCCTCCCAAGGGAAACCAATCCAGAGAGGGTCACTGAAGCCTTAAACAGCCTGGGCTTCCCTGCTCGCTTCACCCGTTTCATTCCTCCACGTCGAGGTAGTCCTGGCTGCGTGTTTTACGCGCAGCTTGATCGCCTGGCGGATGCGGAGCTCGCTAGGCTATATGGTACTAGCGAGCTGCTGTACATGCCGGGGGTAAGAGTTGAGGGGTGGACCGGCCGCGTAGGCCCGCCACAGTGCCACCGCTGCCAAGCGGTGGGCCACTCCTCGGCAAACTGCCACCGGCCCGCTAGGTGCATCCGGTGCGCGGAAGGACACGTAGTTAAGGACTGTCCAAAACCACGCGACGACCTCCCCAAGTGTGCCAACTGTTCGGGTCCGCATGCCGCCAATGACCGGAGGTGTGCGTACCTGAAGAGAATGGCGCGCGTAAGGGGAATAACCTTTCCCCCTCCTCGTCCCAAAAGGGCCTCTGCACCGGGCACTGCGCCTCCCGTAGGACATGCAGCAACGCCCGCCACTTCGGGAATAACCCAACTCCCTCGTGTGGTGGAGGAACCGGTTACTGCTGCGGGTGCTTCGCTTATGGCACAGGCCAACGAGCCGATAGCCAGGAGGAGCACAAGAGGTGCGAGGAGAAGGGCGGCTAAAATCAGAAAGCAGGGAGAGCAGCAGGGAACGCAGCAGCGGCCCCTCGCTGTCTCTACCCCAGTCCAGACCGCAAAAAAAAACAAAAAAAAAAAAACCAAAAAAAAAAACAACAGTCCAACCTAAGGCCGCGCTCCAGTTTAAGGACGCGGTCCAAGTTAAGGCCGCAGAGGCTTCAGAACCCGCGGCACCCGCAGTTCAGGCGCCGGTTTCGACACTAGATGTCGCACCCACCCACCCGACAGCACCGGTTGTGACGGAGGCGTCGACGAGGAGCGGCAAACGGCCGCGCAAGGGCCCTAGGGCCCAGGATCGGACGACACCGACCGCAGCAACTGCGAGTACCCCCGACGACCGGGAGACGATTTCGCGACCGCTCCAAGCTCTGGGAATCAATACGCCGGCTAGTGACCTCTTAGCGGCACTTGCAACTATGAGCGAAGCCATTGCGCGGTACCCAGAGCTTGTAGCGGCCCTGCGCGATATCGTCGTCGCGTTACTAGGACTCCGATGCACTGTCCAAGTTTAATCTTCGAATAGTGTATTGGAATCCCGGGGGTATCAAGGACAAAATCCAGAGTCTGAGACGTCTCGTCCAGGAGCATGACATTCACGTTGTGCTCCTAGGCGAGACGAAGCTGCGTCCGGACCTGGACCTTAAGATACCAAACTTTTTCGTGTACCGGCGCGACGAGGTCTCGGCGGCCGGCACCGCGTTAAGGGGCACGGCTGTCGCGGTCCGTCGCGACGTGGTACACGACGAACTCCCTCTCACGCCATTCACGCACACCCGCGCCATAGGTGCAGTGGTGAGCGTGGCGGGAGAGGAACTGCGGCTGTTCGCAGCTTATCGTCCGCCTACAACCCTCTTTGACCCGCAGGACATCATTAACATCATGGGCGACAACTCTGCGACCCTAGTGGCTGGTGACCTGAACGCCAAGCATAAAGCTTGGGGTTCCAGGATCATCAACGCGGTGGGACGCAAGTTGTGCCATGACGCGGAGGTGCGAGGGTATGAGGTGCTTGGGCCAGAAGCACCCACCCATATCCCCTCTGATCATAGGCAGCGCCCTGATGTCCTGGACATCGTGCTTCACAAGGGTCTCCCTTGTACTGTTCACGTGGAGGTGTTGTATGACCTGGACACACAACATCTCCCGATTCTGATTACTCTCGGCTTGGGAGCCGAATTTACGGCGTTCCCAAGATCACGACGTAGGACGGACTGGGAACTTTTCAGGGCCCAGTTGTCCCACATTAATTTAACAGGGTCGCCCTCAACACCGGACGGAGTGGAGGATGCCGTTCAGGCCTTTATGGCATCGGTTAAAACCGCGCTGGAGGCATCCACTACCACCGTACCGGCAGAGAGTCGACGCGACCAGTTACCAGTCCGTCTGAAACGCATGCTTCACCGCAAGCGTGAGCTACGGCGTACTTGGGCTCAGACCCGGTGTCCCCGGGTCAAGCGTGATCTGAATCTGCTGGCGGAGAGGCTGTCCGAAGAGATGAGAGAGCACCGCGGAGTCACCTGGGAGGCGAGAGTCGACCAGGCGGGCGAAAACGAGACGTCGCTTCATCATCTCAACAGACAGCTGACCCGTGCAAAGGTATCCGTTTGTCCGCTGCTTAACAACAGAGGCGAACGGTGCTTTACAGCAACAGACCGAGCGGAGATTCTTGCGGAGTACTTGGAAGAGCAGTTCTCTCCTCACCCCGCAGAACCTGTAGCCCGCGAACACCACGAGCTGGTGGAAAACCGCGTGCGGGATTTCGTCGGTGGCCCGACACCATCCTCCGAGGACATAGTTTTTCTATCGCCCTTGGAGGTAAGGAAGGTCGCCGCGCGGCTTCATAAGCGTAAGGCGCCAGGCCCCGACGACATCCCGAACATGGCACTAAGTATGCTGCCCAGGAGAGCCCAGGTCGTCATGACCAGGATCTTCAACGGCATACTCCGCACAGGCCACTTCCCTACCATCTGGAAGTTGGGAAAGGTGATAGTCCTCCCCAAGCCGGGTAAGGATCGCCGTTACCCGGCTAGCTACCGTCCCATCACGTTGCTACCTACCACAGCGAAGCTGTTCGAGAGGCTGGTGTTGAAGAGACTGTTGCCGTCACTTGTTTTAAGGGACGAGCAGTTCGGCTTCCGCACCAGTCACTCGGCTACGCTGCAACTGACGCGGGTGATCCATCACTTGACACGCGAGCTCAATTACGGGCGGCACTCGGTCGGAGTCTTTCTCGACATAGAGAAGGCCTTCGACCGGGTGTGGCACGCTGGGCTCGTGTTCAAACTGCTGGATACGCCCGCGCCGGCGTTGTTGGTTAGGCTAGTGGCGTCATATCTGGATGGGCGGCAGTTTTATGTGGCGGTGGAGGACGTCGCCTCTACCAAACGCCCGTTACGTGCGGGGGTGCCGCAGGGCGGCTGCTGGTCGCCAATACTCTACGCCGTTTACACCAACGACATTCCCACTCTGGATGGTCTCATCCGAGAGGGGGAAAAGGACGTTTTACTCGCGCTGTTCGCTGACGACAGCGCTTACATTTCGTCGTCTAGCTCGCCGGTATACGCGTCCGTAAAGATGCAACGCCTGCTCGACTTGATACCGGAGTGGCTGGATAAATGGCGGATGGCCGTTAACGTCGGGAAAACGGTCGCCGTATTTTTCAGCCGCAAGCTCACTATGCCGCCGCCGTTGCGTTTGCGTGACCGGATGGTGGCATGGCAGCCCAAGGTTAGGTACCTTGGATGTCACATCGATCGCTCGTTGCGTTTGATCCCGCAGGTGGAACACTCGATTCACCAGGCGCGTGCCGCCCGAGCGATGCTCCGACCGGTGCTGACATCCAAACTACCGATACACACTAAACTGAGGGTTTATAAGACCTTCATCCGTTCACGTTTAACCTATGCGGCGCCGGCGTGGTATGCGCTGGTGTCAAGGTCGCGGCGGGCGCGCATCCAGGTACAGCAGAACCAGGCCCTTCGAACTATCGTCGGTGCGGGTCGCTATGTCAGGAACGACGTGATAGCGCGCGACCTCAAAATTGAGTCGGTAGGTGAGTTTGTGGCCCGGTTGGCCCGTCGTATGTACGACCGGGCAGACAATGGACCGCACGCTCACCTCAGGGGCATCGCGCCGCTACACGCGCGTCCCCCTGATAGTCGTCCGCTCCCGAGGGAGCTAGAAGGTGTATTTACCCCTCCCGACTCGCGGGAGGACGAGGATTAATTTAGAATCAACTGGTCGGCGAGTGACGACCATCTGTCTAAGTCGTCGCCTGTAAAAAGGCGGCGCGTACATCACCGGGGGGCAGTGGACCCCCTGAGACTGCCCGGGTAAAGAGGGATACCTCGAGGCCCGTAACCTCTCTATGACACGCGGCGCGCGAGCCGCGGCGTAGAGAACGACTGCGTTGTTGTTGTTGTTGCGGTAGCAAGTTTTTCGGAACTAAAATAAACTTTGTGTTTTGCACGTTTCGTGTGAGAAGAAAAGAAACTCGTCTAGACTTACCATGGCCGATAACGCGATCGCAGCAGAAACTCCCGCTCCGGCGACACCGGCGAAGAAGCCGAAGGCTTCCGCTGCCGCCGGCGCGAAGAAACCGAAGGCCAAGCCCACTCATCCGAAGACGTCCGCGATGGTGATCAACGCCATCAAGGAGTTGAAGGAGCGCAGTGGGTCGTCGCTTCAGGCGATCAAGAAGTACATCGCCGCGCAGTACAAGGTCGACGCGGAGAAGCAGGCGCCGTTCATCAGGAAGTTTCTGAAAAATGCTGTCGAGACCGGTACGTTAATCCAGACAAAGGGCAAGGGCGCTTCCGGTTCCTTCAAGTTGGAGTCCAAATCGGCCGCCGCCAAGAAGCCGACGGCCAGCAAAGCCAGCGGCGGTCGCACCGCAGCCGCCGCCGCGGCAGCCGCGGCTAAGCCAAAGAAGGCGACCGCGACGGCGGCAACGAGCAAGACGGGGGCCGCCGGTAAAAAGGCCGCCGTTTCTTCACCGTCGAAGGCGAAATCCACAACGGCCGCTGCCGCCGCGGTCACGCCGAAAGAGAGAAAAGTAGCCGCCGCGGCAAAAAAGAAGCCCGTCGCAAAGAAGGCCGCCGCTCCCGCGAAGGGCAAGGGCGTTGCGCCGAAGGCCAAGAAGAGCGCCAAGCCGCCGACAAAGAAACCGAAAGCGCCCAAACCCAAAAAGGCCGCAGCCGCCACTCCCAAGTCGAAGCCGGCGGCGAAAAAAGCAGCCGCATCCAAAAAGTAAGTTCTTCTCTTACGGAGAGAGAGCTGCTTTCGTGGAGCGGAACACGTCGCACCCTTTCGGCTCCGCTTCACTGCCTAAAAAGCCCTTTTCAGGGCTAACACAACGTTCTGATGAACTATTTCTTAACGAAAGTCAAAGTCAAACATTTTTACCAACCGAACATAATCTATTTCCATGTTACATTACGCATTCACATGGCACATAATTGTACAACACAATTATTAAACCGTTAGAAAATCGTTATAACGTACACTGATTTTTACGCATCATCGCGGACTTGAAAACGACCGTTCATTATTATTATTATTATCAATTACTTTCACGAGGCATAATGCACAGGTACACCTCTAAAGTTGCGTACGATTCGCGACACTTCCATATTAGATTAATTCTAAACCAACCGAACACGCACAAACAATTAGTTTCTTCGTAATGTCCTATTTTTATTTTTTTTTTCCCTGTTATTAGCATGTTGAGAGTTAAGTAGGTATATAGATCACGCATCTCGGGTACGCCACCGATAGCTTTGGGACATTGATTGATTGATTGATTGAAGAAACGATACGCTAATTCCTAAACTGCGCACGGACACACGCCTACGAACAACCAAGCGAACGCGAACAGGCCGGTGAACGCGTAATAAAAATTTGGGGTAAAAAAAAAAAAAAAAAAACATATACACACCTCTACCTATAAAAATATATAACATAACTACTACACATAACTATAAAAAAAAGTAAAAATAATAATAATAAAAATTACATATCCTATAGTCCGAAGGGCGCACAAAGCCGAGGTGCGTCCATCAATATTATGACATTCGTTAGGTGAATCTATGTGTCCCTTATAATGAATAAAAACAATTTGGAATATCGATAAGAAAAGAAAAAAATACAAAAAAAAAAAAAAATTACCAATAAAAATAATACATTATACGACTCACCCCCGTACGCAGGACAAAATATCTCGCGAAGCGTTCACTGCAACCGCCGCACCGTTACCGCCCGCCCGCCGTCCGCCGTCCGCCGTCCGCCGTCCGCCGTCCGCCGCGCACCGCAACACCGACACACCGTAAGCCGCCGCGAACTATTTTTCCTTCTTTTTTTTTTTTTTTTTTATTCCATTTTCTCCTTTTCTCTTCCTGCTCGCCGCCGTCTTCGTCGTCGTCTCCGCCGCCGCCGCCTCCGCCGCCGCCGCCGGCACTACGCCGCGGCCCGACTGCCCGACTGACTCATTTATGCGCTCAGATGTGCCACAACTCGCCCCTTTCTCACGAGATGACCCGAAACGACACCGAATCGATATACCTCAGCTGCTTGCACACTTGCATGCACACCATTGTCTTAATTTTTTTTTTTTTTTTTTTTTTCTTATCTAAAAGCTCATTACCGAATTGCACCACAACAAAACATTTTATGACGCCCTCCGTCTCGCTCGCGCCGCATCGACCCCCTCTCTCGCTCGTGCTCGGCTCGGCTCGGTCTCCCCGATGTCCGTCGAACGCCGCGACTGTCTATATAAACGCGATTCTAGGCGCGGCTCGGATGTATTACACATTTGACGCCGACGCTGAGTGTGCGCTGCGCGTCCGTTGTTCGATCGTAAACTGGTATACATTATATATTGTAATACATATCATGTCGGGTCGCGGCAAGGGTGGCAAGGTGAAGGGGAAGGCGAAGTCTCGCTCGAATCGCGCCGGGCTCCAGTTCCCGGTCGGCCGTATTCACAGGTTGCTCCGCAAGGGCAACTATGCCGAGCGCGTCGGCGCCGGTGCTCCCGTGTACCTGGCGGCGGTGATGGAGTACCTGGCGGCCGAAGTGCTCGAGTTGGCGGGCAACGCCGCCCGAGACAACAAGAAGACGAGAATCATACCGAGACATCTCCAACTGGCGATCCGCAACGACGAAGAGTTGAACAAGCTGCTCTCCGGCGTGACCATCGCACAGGGCGGCGTGCTGCCGAACATTCAAGCGGTACTGTTGCCCAAGAAGACGGAAAAGAAGGCCTAAGGGAGCGGGGGGCGCTCTTTCGGTTTTCCGCAAATGAACGCCTCTATCCGTTTGTTTGTTAGTTAGTTTGTTAGACGTTCGTTTGGTGTCACGACGACGAACCCAAGCTAACTAATCTCGCAAAAGGCCCTTTTCAGGGCCACAATATGATTCGAACCGAAACTAAAGTCAGTTTCTATAACGAGACATGTCAAATAATAATAATAATAATATAAATAGTATTCATTGCACACGCACTCGAGTAACAATTTACAAAACATGATTGTTATTGAACGCAACGTACGAAATGATTTATTGCAACAAATTTAGTCAAATGAGACCTTGGCAGCTGTTGGAATTTTAAGTATTTTAATCCAATGTTACAAGCACATTGGTTCACATTCGCAAGCGCACGACAAAAAAAAAAAAAAATTTAAACTAAACAATTGTATCTAATTGATGGCCTATGTAGTAATTAAATTGCGTACAATACATACCGACGCTCAAACTAAAAAATGACATCTTTCGGGTATTCCGTCAAATTTTTTTTTTTTTTTTTTTTGTATTTTTTATTTTTTTTTCTAAGGCAACATTATTAGCATTATTATTATTATTATTATTTTTTATTCGGCTCTCTTCCCTACTCCTTCCCCCCCCCCCTGCCCACCCACCACGGTTGCGGTTCTGCTCAAAAGCCGCGTCATCGCAAGGCCTCCCCTCGCCCCGCTCCGGCGCGGGACGCGCGCTGCACGCCGATTGGTCGAGAGTACCGCTCGTGTCGCCAGTCCCGCCGTCTACTCATCACCCGCCGCGTAATAAAACAGCGCGGTCCAAAAGAGGTGGGCTCCATTAGCAGCCCTGATCTCGCTGAGTGAGGTCGCCTCTGAACATAATTCATACTCCGTTTGTATATCGTCAAGGTTATCATCAACGCTACCACGATGCCCCCCAAGGCTAGCGGCAAAGCGGCGAAGAAGTCCGGCAAAGCCCAGAAGAACATCTCCAAGTCCGATAAGAAAAAGAAGAAGCACAAGAGGAAGGAGAGCTACGCGATTTACATCTATAAGGTGTTGAAGCAGGTACACCCCGATACCGGTATCTCCAGCAAGGCCATGTCGATCATGAATTCGTTCGTGAACGACATCTTCGAGCGCATCGCCGCGGAGGCCTCCCGGCTCGCCCACTACAACAAGCGCTCGACGATCACGTCCAGGGAGGTGCAGACGTCGGTGAGGCTCTTGCTCCCCGGCGAATTGGCGAAGCACGCCGTCAGCGAAGGCACCAAGGCGGTCACCAAGTACACCAGTTCCAAATGAGAGCGGACCGGGCGCGGTGGTGGTTGTTACCACGCCTGCCATCGGTCACTCCATTACATACACGACCACTGTCGCAATGCGTCGATGTATGTCGATGAAAGCAAAAGGCCCTTTTCAGGGCCACAATATATTTCAATAATGAGTTTCTCTTACCGAAACGTCAAAACAAAAAATATATTTTTTTTTTTTTTTTCTGGTCTTTTGCTTTATGCGCCGTCGTTCACTTGTAAATGTGAACAATAAAAAGGAATAAAAGAAAGACATAATTACAGTACTCGAAATGAAGACAACAAACAAAGGCAATAAAAGCACACAAAAGAAAGCCACAAATTATACTACCACTTAACACAAATGGTAATCCTCTTTATCGTTTTATAGGTTCTATACAAGCGCAATTTAAGAAGTCCATTGTTTAGTGGCTTAATTTTTTTTTTTTTTTTTTTGTTGTTATTTACTTTATTGTTCTGTGGTTTTTTTTTTTTTTTTTTTTTTTTTTTTTTTTTTTTTTTTTTTTTTTTTTTTTTTTTTTTTTTTTTTTTTTTTTTTT
>DVPS01000017.1:5000-10555 GCA_018239305.1 Oxynetra semihyalina | reverse complement strand
AGCAAATGCAATCCACGAGAGTAAATGAATCCATCGAAAATGTAGCAGCACAAAAGCGAAACTTTTGGGTCAAAAAAATAAAAGTTGGGGGATTCCCGCAAATAATTATATAATTAATTGCTGTCGGTGTAATTTTGTGTCGTGCAGTGCAAAGCGCACAGGGTACAATACCAAAATTATATTATTATTATTTAAAAAAAGAAAAAAACAGAAAAAAAAAAAAAAAAAAAAAAAAAAAGAGTCTTTATTGAGTTCGTGTTTTGTAAGAAGACGCGTAATAGGTGAATGAATATGTTTGTACATAAATTCATGCATACGTACGTGTTACAATGTTATAATAATATATTATTTATTATATTTATTAATACACGTAGAGATGGCATGTATGTGTGTAGAGACTGATTAATGTAAACAGTGATTGTCAAAATATAAAGACCTAGTAACTGAGCTGCCTTATTAAATGCCTTATGAAATTATTCTCAGACTTACTAAGTGATGAATTCGTTATTTTAGGGGGGAATCTAGACATGGATTACAAATTAGCTTGAGTTGCTAAATATTATTTTTCATTTGTCGCATGAGAATTTGGCTATTATAAGCACCTGATCACAAGGACCTGGGAAGTCAGAAAATTTACTAAAACGAATTTACCTAAAATATGAATTAGGTTAGGTTATGAATTTGAACAGCCGACCTGTACTTAGCGTTATATTATGACGTTCTATGATCAAATCGTGGGAAAACCCATTTTTGAGTTATATCTTTTTTTGATTAAGTGATTCCGTTGAGAGTGGCCGTGCGCGTGCAAGCGTGACGGGTCAATTTATTTAAATCATCATCTCCCTGCCCTTGTCCCATTTTTATATGGCGTCCGCACAGTACGTCTTCCTCTTCCATAATCTTCTATCAGCCGTCATATCTGGGTTCACTTCCTTCTTACATATATCATCTCTCACACATTCCACCCAAACTTCCTTCGGTCTACCTCTACTCATGTATCCCTCCACATTCATTCATACTCATAACTCTCTTGACATTCTCGGCATCCGCGGAAAAAGAAAACTAGCGAAAACACACACTTATAGGCCATACGTACACACACATATATATGGCAAATACTGGTCGGTTGTGATGATAAATGGAAAAATGCGCCGAGAGTGTCGCGAATAGCGCCAGATTCATTATCATCATTGGTCGAGTTCAGGTGTGCGGGGCCCCCGGCGTGTGTTCGTCGTGCTTGAGCGGTCGACTCGATGGGTTCTCTCCCCGGTTTAGCACTAGCATGTGCTGTGTTAGCAGCGGCAGCGGCAGCGGCAGCGGCAGCGGCAGCGGCAGCGGCAGCGGCAGCGGCAGCGGCAGCGGCATACCATATATCAAATGCTCACTTGCTCTTGTTCAGTTTTTATATTTTTATTATATTTAAAGTAAAAAAAACTCTGAGCAGGCTTTTGTTATTTAGTTCACCGTGCGGGATCGATACATTCGATTTTATACAATTTCGTATATATCCGATGATCACCGCAATGGAGCAATAATAAGGAGCGAAACGAGAGATGCGAGATACGTGTGTTCGCACTTGCTTGGAGCGCGTCGTCATCGTCATTTTCAATGACGACGCCTCCATTCCCCCTCGATCGGATCCGATTCGTATCCATGCGCGCGTCGCCAGTCGACGATGTGTTTCGGCGCCAAATGAAACCAAACCAACCACCACCACCACCGCTCCACGCCTAGGACGACATCTCTCTAGCACCGGGCTGAAACGATATACTGTTAACGTATCGTGTTAAACGACAATAGATACATTAACGTAACATAGATAAATTACTTGTCTCGTTTCGAATTGTCCAATGCGGAGATTATAGCGGGCGCGTCGTTCGAAACGCGCGCGCTGTACTCTCTCTCTCTCGGTGAAAAGTCGCGACTGCGGTTGAGATATACCGCTAACGCGTACGGTTCGCCGAACCGAAAACTCGGCGATTGTCCGCGAACGACGCTTTCGAGTGTTCGTGCGACGACGAGTTTGAAAACTGAAACGTCACTCGACGTCGACGTGTACACGTCGACGTCGACGACACGCGTTCCGGTCAGAGCGCGACGGCTCAATTCGCCCCCCAGCGTTTGACTGTCAGCAGCTCCCTGGTTGATCCTGCCAGTAGTTATATGCTTGTCTCAAAGATTAAGCCATGCATGTCTCAGTGCAAGCCGTATTAAGGCGATACCGCGAATGGCTCAATATATCAGTTTTGGTTCCTTAGATCTTACTCAGTTACTTGGATAACTGTGGTAATTCTAGAGCTAATACATGCAATCAGAACTCTGACCAGTTATGGGATGAGTGCTTTTATTAGATCAAAACCAATCGACGGAGGGCCTCGCGTCCGAAGTCGTTAATTTTGATGAATCTGGATAACTTTTGCCGATCGCATGGTCCAGTACCGGCGACGTATCTTTCAAATGTCTGCCTTATCAACTTTCGATGGTAGTTTCTGCGACTACCATGGTTGTCACGGGTAACGGGGAATCAGGGTTCGATTCCGGAGAGGGAGCCTGAGAAACGGCTACCACATCCAAGGAAGGCAGCAGGCGCGCAAATTACCCACTCCCGGCACGGGGAGGTAGTGACGAAAAATAACGATACGGGACTCTTACGAGGCCTCGTAATCGGAATGAGTACACTTTAAATATTTTAACGAGGAACAATTGGAGGGCAAGTCTGGTGCCAGCAGCCGCGGTAATTCCAGCTCCAATAGCGTATACTAAAATTGTTGCGGTTAAAAAGCTCGTAGTTGCATTTGTGCTGCGCGCTGTCGGTGCACCGCATCCGCGGTGATACTGACACGTTTGCGGAGCATATCGTCGGTGAGCCGGCGGTCAAACGCCGGTTCAATATCAAAATCCTATCGCGGTGCTCTTCAGTGAGTGTCGAGATGGGCCGACAATTTTACTTTGAACAAATTAGAGTGCTCAAAGCGGGCTCAAAATGCTGCTTGAATATTTCGTGCATGGAATAATAGAATATGATCTCGGTTCTATTTTGTTGGTTTTCAGAACTCCGAGGTAATGATTAATAGGGATAACTGGGGGCATTCGTATTGCGACGTTAGAGGTGAAATTCTTGGATCGTCGCAAGACGAACATCAGCGAAAGCATTTGCCAAAGGTGTTTTCATCAATCAAGAACGAAAGTTAGAGGTTCGAAGGCGATTAGATACCGCCCTAGTTCTAACCGTAAATATGTCATCTAGCGATCCGCCGACGTTACTACAAATGGCTCGGCGGGCAGCTTCCGGGAAACCAAAGATTTTGGACTCCGGGGGGAGTATGGTTGCAAAGCTGAAACTTAAAGGAATTGACGGAAGGGCACCACCAGGAGTGGAGCCTGCGGCTTAATTTGACTCAACACGGGAAATCTCACCAGGCCCGGACACCGGAAGGATTGACAGATTAACAGCTCTTTCTTGATTCGGTGGGTGGTGGTGCATGGCCGTTCTTAGTTGGTGGAGCGATTTGTCTGGTTAATTCCGGTAACGAACGAGACTCTAGCCTGCTAAATAGGCGTCGTCATTTAGGTGTGCTCGACCTCGGTCGTGCAACTCACTGTCGACGTATTAAAATTCTTCTTAGAGGGACCGGCGGCTTCGAGCCGCACGAGATTGAGCAATAACAGGTCTGTGATGCCCTTAGATGTCCTGGGCCGCACGCGCGCTACACTGAAGGAATCAGCATGTTCTCCCTGGCCTAGAGGCCCGGGCAACCCGTTGAAACTCCTTCGTGCTGGGGATTGGGGTTTGCAATTATCCCCCATAAACGAGGAATTCCTAGTAAGCGCGAGTCATAAGCTCGCGTTGATTACGTCCCTGCCCTTTGTACACACCGCCCGTCGCTACTACCGATTGAATGATTTAGTGAGGTCTTCGGACCGACACGCGGTGGCTTCGCGGCCGTCGGCGTTGCTGGGAAGTTGACCAAACTTGATCATTTAGAGGAAGTAAAAGTCGTAACAAGGTTTCCGTAGGGGAACCTGCGGAAGGATCATTAACGTGTGTGTGCGTGAGACCCGCGTGCGCGATTGATTCTAAGATCGCGCGCTCGTTGCGTAGTACTGCACTATACACAGTTAACGAGATCAAATCGATCAATTAATCAAACGACCGACCGACCGATCGTTCGATCGATCCATCCATCGATCGATCGATCGATCGATCGATCGATCAATCAATCAATCATGACACTATTCGACCCTATAGCGCGTACGTACGACCGGGCCGACGTCGCAGACCGGCACAAATCCGCGCCGCGAGTCGACGGTCTTCGGAGAGCGTAGCGCGCCGGGATCGAACGGTGTTGTACGTGTGCGAGAGCACGGAGAGATGTTTCGCATCTCGATTGAGATAGGTCGATCGATCGATCGATCGAATTCGAACGGAATCGTACAACGGCGTAAGTGGGCCACGACAGTGGTCCGCCGCCGTCGAGACGACGTCGTTCCAATGCGGTTTTTTTGGAACTGCGCGCTCGCGCACCGCCAACGGCGGAGCGACGCGGCTGCGCGTTCTGGAAAGTTACACACGAAGATGTTATGATTTGTGATTTTGCAATCAAGACGACCATGTGAATAAGAGAAACGATTACCCTGGACGGTGGATCACTTGGCTCGCGGGTCGATGAAGAACGCAGTTAACTGCGCGTCATAGTGTGAACTGCAGGACACATTTGAACATCGACATTTCGAACGCACATTGCGGTCCGTGGAGAAACATCCAGGACCACTCCTGTCTGAGGGCCGGCTGTATAAAAACAAACGCCACACTGTTCCGCGAATAGCGGTGCGCTTTGACGGTTCCGTGCGTGTCGCGCGGTCGTTGCTTATCTTCATAGCGACGTCCCCGCTCGCGCGCAGGTCCGTTTAAATATCCGACTTTAAAACATCACAACAAAGATGTGCCTGTGCGCGCGTGCGTGCCGCGTCCATAACGCGCTCACGAGCCGTACGCTCTGGCGACCCTTCGCGGTGTGTCGTGCGCCAAGAGGGCCAGCCGTCGAGCGGACGCGGTCTCTGCGCGCCGGGACGCGAACGCTTCGTGCGAAAAGCGCAAGCGCGCACACGTAGGCGGACTCGACGTCCGAAGTGCGTGTCGACGCCGTCGTCTCGCAGTCGTAACGCACGATCGAGACAGCACGGCGTCGTATCGCCGACGGATATCGCGTCTGCCTCCAACTTTTTATCGTTGGCCTCAGATCAGGGAGGATCACCCGCCGAATTTAAGCATATTAGTAAGCGGAGGAAAAGAAACTAACAAGGATTTCCTTAGTAGCGGCGAGCGAACAGGAAATAGCCCAGCACTGAATCCCGCGGTCGTACCGGTCGCGGGAGATGTGGTGTTCGGGAGGTTCCGCTTTCTCGCGGTCGTCGCTCCTGTCCAAGTTCGTCTTGAACGGGGCCGTTTTCCCGTAGAGGGTGCCAGGCCCGTAGCGACGGAGCGCGTCCGCGAGAGGGACTCTCCTCAGAGTCGGGTTGCTTGAGAGTGCAGCCCTAAGTGGGTGGTAAACTCC
>DVPS01000016.1:0-15431 GCA_018239305.1 Oxynetra semihyalina | reverse complement strand
TAGAATATTAAAAAATTAAATATTTATTGTATTTAAATTTGAATGTTAGAAAAAATAAATTAATATCCTAAAAAAAAAAAAAAAAAATAAATATATAAATCTATATGAAAAATTATATGTATAGATAAAAATTTGTGATTTAAAAAATTTATTTATAATTTGTTTTACATATAAATTTTAGTGTTAATTTTTAATTATTTTAAAAATATTTAATTTAAATTTATAGTAATTAAATTTAAAAATTTAGGAAATTAAGATTTAGTGATATTATAATTAATAACAAATTTTGTGCCAGCAGTTGCGGTTATACAAAAATTAAAATAAATTTTTTTAGCTTGTAATTAATAATTTTATTTAAAATTAAATGTTAAATTATTAAGTGAAATTTTAATTTAATTAAAAATTATTTATATTTTATGAATTAATAAATTTATTTATAAACTAGGATTAGATACCCTATTATTAAAAATTTAAATTATTATGCTAAAATATTAGATAATTAATTATTGAAACTTAAATAATTTGGCGGTATTTTAGTTCATTTAGAGGAATCTGTTTAATAATTGATATTCCACGAATAAATTTACTTAATTTTGTATTTTATATATCGTTGTTAAAAAAATATTTTTAAATAAAATTAATATTTAAGAATTTTAATATAAAATTAGTTCAAATCAAGATGTAGATTATAATTAAGAATATAATGGATTACAATAAATTTATTTAAATGAATATTTATTTTTAAAAATTAATTGAAATTGGATTTAAATGTAATTTTATTTATTTTATTAAAATGATTATAAATTAAGATATGTACATATTGCCCGTCGCTTTCATTTAAAAATTGGAATAAGTCGTAACATAGTAGATGTACTGGAAAGTGTTTCTAGAAAGACAAATTAAAGCTTATTAGTAAGTATTTCATTTACATTGAAAAGATATTATTTATTTAATTGATTTGAGGGGAAAAATTTAATAAATAATAAATAATAAAAAAAATTTTTATATTATATATTTTAATGGGGGTTAAAGTATATTAATAAAAAAAATTTTAAAGTTTATAGTTAATTAGTATTGTGAAATAAAATTGAAATATTATGAAAATTTATTTATTAAAAAGTAAATTTTATTTATTGTATCTTGTGTATCAGAGTTTATTAATAATTTTTTTAAAATTTAATAATTCTCGAATTTAAAAGGGATAATTAATTAAAAAAGTTATTGTTTTATAAATATTTTTAATAATTAATTTGAAATGAAATGTTAATCGTTTTTAAATATATCTAGTTTTTTTAGAAATAAATTTAATTTAGAATTTTTTTAAAAAATATATTTTTTAAAAAATATATTTTTTAAAAAATTTAATATTTTAAGGGATAATCTTTAAATTAAATTTTTATAATATTTATTTAATTTTTAAAATTTTTAAAATTTATATTGTTTATAAATTATATTTTTTTATAAAAAATTTTAATTAAATTAAAATTTTTTATAAATATTTAATTTTTTATAAAAAATTAATTTTTAATATTATAAAATTAGTTATAATGATAAAATTAGTATAATAAAATTAAATTTAAAAATTTAATTTATTAAAAATTAATAATAAGGAATTCGGCAAATATTTATATTCACTTGTTTATCAAAAACATGTCTTTTTGAAATTAATTTAAAGTCGAATCTGCCCACTGATTAATAATTAAAGGGCTGCAGTATATTGACTGTACAAAGGTAGCATAATCATTAGTCTTTTAATTGAAGACTTGTATGAAAGATTTGATGAAATATAAACTGTCTTTTTATTATAATTAGAATTTAATTTTTTAATTAAAAAGTTAAAATAATTTTAAAAGACGAGAAGACCCTATAGAGTTTTATAAATAAATTAATTCAATTTTTATTTAAAAATTTAATTTTAAATTAATTTAAGTTATTTTATTGGGGTGATAAAAAAATTTAATTAACTTTTTTTTTTTTTACATTAATTAATGAAATTTTGATCCATAATTTATGATTATAAGAAAAAATTACCTTAGGGATAACAGCGTAATTTTTTTTTTTAGCTCAAATAAGAAAAAGAGTTTGCGACCTCGATGTTGGATTAAGATAAAATTTAAATGTAGAAGTTTAAAATTTTGATCTGTTCGATCATTAAAATCTTACATGATCTGAGTTCAAACCGGTGTAAGCCAGGTTGGTTTCTATCTTTAGAAAATTAGAATATTTTAGTACGAAAGGATTGAATATTTAAAATATTTTTTATAGTTTGAATTTTAATAATTTTATGATATAATTTAAATTAAATTTTTGCTATTTTGGCAGAAAAATGTAGTGGTTTTAGAAATCATTAATATATAATTTATTATATATATAGTAATTATAATAATTGATTTTTTAAATATTTTAATTGGTATATTAATTTTAATTATTGGAATTTTAATTGGAGTTGCTTTTTTAACTTTATTAGAACGTAAAATTTTAAGTTATATTCAAATTCGTAAAGGTCCTAATAAAGTTGGATTTATGGGATTATTGCAGCCTTTTTCTGATGCTATTAAGTTATTTACTAAAGAACAAATATATTTAAATTATTCTAATTATTTATCTTATTATTTTTCTCCTATTATAGGATTTTTTTTATCTTTAATAATTTGAATATTAATTCCTTATTATTTTAATATAATTAGTTTTAATTTAGGATTATTATTTTTTTTTTGTTGTATAAGTTTGGGGGTTTATGTTTTAATAATTGCTGGTTGGTCTTCAAATTCTAATTATTCTTTATTAGGAGGATTACGTGCTGTAGCTCAAACTATTTCTTATGAGGTAAGATTAAGATTAATTTTGTTATCTTGTATTATTATAGTAATGGATTTTAATTTATTAATTTTTAATTATTATCAAGAAATAATTTGATTTATTTTTTTAATATTTCCATTAGGATTATGTTGAATATCTTCTAGTTTAGCTGAAACTAATCGAACTCCTTTTGATTTTGCTGAAGGAGAAAGAGAATTAGTTTCAGGATTTAATGTAGAATATAGAAGTGGGGGATTTGCTTTAATTTTTATAGCTGAGTATTCTAGTATTTTATTTATAAGTTTAATATATAGTTTAATTTTTTTAGGTGGTTATTCTTTAAGTTTATTTTTTTATATGAAACTTATTTTCATTTCTTTTTTTTTTATCTGAGTTCGAGGAACCTTACCTCGTTATCGTTATGATAAATTAATATATTTATGTTGAAAGATTTATCTGCCAATTTCTTTAAATTTTTTATTATTTTTTATTGGATTAAAAATTTATTTTAGTTATTAATTTAATTTTTTTTTAGTATTTATATATATATATATATATAAATATAAATTAATAGAATAAGTTGTATTCTTTCTTAAGTTTTCAAAACAAATGCTTATTAACAAGCTCATTAATTATATATTAGATATTATTATTAAAGATTAATTTATCTCATAATTTATTAATTATTGGGTTAATAATAAAATAAGAAAAATATAATAGTGTTAATAATTGTCCTGTAATAATAAAAGGAGGTTCTACAGGACGTGCTCCAATTCAAGTTAAGAGAATAATAGTTGAAATTATTATTCAAAATAGAATTTGATTTATGGGATAAAATTGAATTCCTTGAATTTTTTTATTATAAGTAAATGGTAAAATAATTAAAATTAAAATAGATATAATTAGAGCAATTACACCTCCTAATTTATTAGGGATTGATCGTAAAATTGCATATGCAAATAAAAAATATCATTCTGGTTGAATATGAATTGGAGTTATTAAAGGATTTGCTGGAATAAAATTATCTGGATCTCTTAATAAGTATGGATTATTTAATGTTAATAATAATAATAATAATAATAAAATAATAATTCCAATTAAATCTTTAAATGTAAAATATGGATGAAATGGAATTTTATCTAAATTTCTATTAATTCCTAGTGGATTATTTGATCCTGTTTGATGAAGAAATAATAAATGAATTATAATTATTATTAAAATTAAAAATGGAAATAAAAAATGAAAAGAATAAAATCGAGTTAATGTTGCATTATCAACAGCAAATCCTCCTCAAATTCATTGAACTAATAAAGTTCCTAAATAAGGAATTGCAGATAGAAGATTAGTGATTACTGTAGCCCCTCAAAAAGATATTTGTCCTCAAGGTAAAACATATCCTATAAAGGCTGTTGCTATTAAAATAAATAAAATAATAATTCCAGTTATTCAAGTATATTTATAATTAAATGATTCATAATATATTCCTCGACCAATATGAAAATAAATGCAGATAAAAAAAAAAGAAGCACCATTAGCATGTAATGTTCGAATTATTCAACCATAATTTACATTTCGACAAATATAATTTACGCTATAAAATGCTAATTCAATATTAGCTGTATAATATATGGTTAAAAATAATCCTGTTAAAATTTGAATTATTAAACATAGTGTTAAAAGAGATCCAAAATTTCACCATGAAGAAATATTAGATGGGGAAGGTAAATTAATTAGTGAATTGTTAATAATTTTAATAATTGGGTGAGTTTTTCGTAAAGGTTTAAATTTATTTATCATTAATTTGATGTTCGTAAAGGTCCATAAAAAATATTTGTAATTTTTACTACTGCTACTAAAGTAATAAATAAATAAATAATTATTATAATTATTATTAAATAAGTTTGTTTATTGTATAATTTAGTTAAGTTAACACTATTTTCATTATTAATAAAAATAAAATAATTAAAAAAATTATTTATTTCTCTTGAACTATTAAATAAATTTATTCATTTTAAGTTATTTATTGATAAAATTCTAATTATAATTATAAAAAAAATTATAATTATAAAAAAAAATTTATTATATATTTTAAATTTGAATAATTCATTAGAAGCAACTCTAGATACATAAATAAATAATACTAATAATCCCCCTAAAAAAATTAAAAATAAAATATATGAAAATCAATATGAATTAATAATTATTCCTGAAATTAAGCAAGTTATTAAAGTTTGAATTAAAATTATAAATCCTATTGAAAGTGGGTGTTTTAAAAATATTATATTAATTGATAATAATATTATAATTAATGTTAATAGTATTTTTGTAATATCAAAGAATAGTTTAAATAAAATAATAATTTTGGAAATTATTGATAAAGAATTTCTTTTTCTTTGAAGTTTTTAAAAAAAATTTTTTTTTTGATTTACAAAACCAATGTTTTATATAAACTATAAAAACAAAAAAATTAATAATTAATGATAAATATATGAATAATTATTTTTATTATATTTTTAATTGGTAATTTAATTTATGTTTTTAAACATAAACATTTAATAATTATATTATTAAGATTAGAATTTCTTGTTTTAAGACTTTTTTTATTGATATTATTATATTTAAGTTGTATTGAGTTTGATATATTTATATTAATAGTTTTTTTAGTTTTTTCTGTTTGTGAAGGGGCTATAGGTATTTCTATTTTAATTTTAATAATTCGTACCCATGGTAATGATTATTTTCAAAGATTTAGTTTATTATAAATGATAAAATTTTTATTATTTTTAATATTTATAATGCTTTTATGTTTAAAAAAAAATATATTTTGAATGGTTCAAAATATATTTATAATAATAATATTTTTATTTATAAATTTAATAATTAATATTATAAGATATAATAATTTAAGTTATATAATAGGTTATGATATAATTTCTTTTGGTTTAGTTTTATTAAGAATTTGAATTTGTTCATTAATAATTATGGCTAGAGAGTCTATTTATAAAAATGGTTTTTATGTAAATAGATTTCTTTTTAATATTATTTTTTTATTAATTATATTATATTTAACTTTTACTATTATAAATTTATTTATATTTTATTTATTTTTTGAGGGAAGATTAATTCCTACTTTAATATTAATTGTTGGTTGGGGATATCAACCAGAACGACTTCAAGCTGGAATATATTTATTATTTTATACTTTATTTGTTTCTTTACCTTTACTATTAGGGATTTTTTATATTTTTATAGATAAAAATTATATAATAATTTATTTTTTAAAATTTTGTAATTATAATTTGAGTTTTTTATATTTTTGTATAGTTTTAGCTTTTTTAGTAAAAATACCTATATATTTTGTTCATTTATGATTACCCAAAGCTCATGTTGAAGCTCCTGTATCTGGATCTATAATTTTAGCTGGTATTATATTAAAATTAGGAGGTTATGGACTTTTTCGAGTTTTAATTATTATACCTAAAATTTCAATAAGTTTAAATTTTTTTTGAATTATTATTAGTTTAGTCGGTAGATTTTATATTAGATTAAAATGTTTATGTCAAGTAGATATAAAATCTTTAATTGCTTATTCATCTATTGCTCATATAGGTTTAGTAATTGGGGGATTAATAACTATAAATTATTGAGGATTTTTAGGATCTTATATTTTAATAATTGGGCATGGCTTATGTTCTTCGGGTATATTTTGTTTAGTAAATATTAATTATGAGCGGTTACATAGTCGAAGACTAATAATAAATAAAGGAATAATGAATTTTATACCCTCGTTAAGATTATGGTGATTTTTATTATTATCTTCAGCTATAGCTGCTCCTCCTTCTTTAAATTTATTAGGAGAAGTTAGTTTAATTAATAGAATAATATGTTGATGTTATTTATCAATATTTATATTAATATTAATTTCTTTTTTTAGAGCTGCTTATAGATTATATTTATATTCTTACATTCAACATGGAAAAAATAATATAAATTTATATAGATTTTATACAGGTGTATCTCGGGAATATTTATTATTAATATTACATTGGTTTCCTTTAAATATTTTAATTTTAAAAATTGATTATTTTATAGTTTGATTTTAATTAAAATTAAAAATAATTAATAATTTAATTTATTTACTTGAATAATTTAAATAAAATATTGATTTGTGGATTCAAAAATATGAAATATATTTCATTTTAAGTTATTTATAAAAGATTTAATATTTGTTTTATTAGTTTTTTTTTTTTATTTTTTTTTATATTAGTTAATTTTTTTTTTATACTTTATTTTATTATAAATAATTTAATTATTTTTATAGAATATGAAATTATTTCTTTTAATTCAATTAATATTGTTTTTTCTATTCTTTTAGATTGAATATCTTTATTATTTTTAATATTTGTTTTATTAATTTCATCTTCAGTTATTTATTATAGAAAAAGATATATAAGTTCTGAATTAAACTTAAATCGTTTTGTTTTATTAGTTTTATTATTTATTTTATCTATAATTTTATTAATTATTAGTCCTAATATTATAAGTATTTTATTAGGTTGGGATGGATTAGGTTTGGTATCTTATTGTTTAGTAATTTATTATCAAAATTTTAAATCTTATAATGCTGGCATATTAACTGCTCTTTCTAATCGAATTGGGGATGTTTTTATTTTATTAATTATTTCTTGAATATTAAATTATGGCAGATGAAATTATATTTTTTATTTAAATTTTATAAATAATGATTTTATAATAAAATATATTGGATTTATGATTATTATTGCTTCTATAACTAAAAGAGCACAAATTCCTTTTAGTTCATGATTACCAGCAGCTATAGCTGCTCCTACTCCTGTATCTGCTTTAGTTCATTCTTCAACTTTAGTTACTGCAGGTATTTATTTATTAATTCGATTTAATAATTTATTATTAGATATAATATTTTTAAAGTTTTTATTATTATTATCTAGTTTAACTATATTTATAGCAGGAATTTCTGCAAATTATGAATTTGATTTAAAAAAAATTATTGCTTTATCTACTTTAAGACAATTAGGTTTAATAATAAGAATTTTAAGAATAGGATTAGCTAATTTGGCTTTTTTTCATTTATTAACTCATGCTATATTTAAAGCTTTATTGTTTATATGTGCTGGTTTAATTATTCATATAATAAATGATAATCAAGATATTCGATTAATAGGAGGTATTAGTTTTTATATTCCTTTAACTTCGTTATGTTTAAATATTTCCAATTTAGCTTTATGTGGTATTCCTTTTTTAGCTGGATTTTATTCTAAAGATTTAATTTTAGATATATTAATAATAAATAATTTAAATATAATAATTTTTTATTTGTATTATTTATCTACTGGTTTAACTATATTTTATACTATTCGTTTATTAATATATTTGATAGTAAATGATTATAATCTATTATCAATTTATAATTTATATGATGAAGATTATGTAATATTAAAAAGAATATTTATATTGTTATTTATAAGAGTGATTACAGGAAGAATGTTGATATGATTAATTTTTTCTTATCCTTATATAATTTATTTACCTTTAAATTTAAAATTAATAGTTATTTATGTTAGTATTATTGGATTTATTATAGGTTATTTAATTAGTAATATAAAAATTTATTCTATAAATAAATTTTATATGTCTTATGAATTAAGTTTATTTTTATGTTTAATATGGTTTATATCAAATTTATCTACTTATGGGTTAAATTATTATTTTTTAGTTTATAGTCATAAATTATTAAAAGATATTGATATAGGATGAGTAGAATTATATAGAGGTCGAGGAATATATTTTATTGTTAAAAATTATTCTATTTTTAATAGTTTTTTACAAGTGAGTAATTTAAAAGTTTATTTATTTAGATTTATTTTATGAATAATATTTATATTTATAATAATTTTTTTAAGAAATTTTTAAAAATTAAATTTAAATAGCTAAAGTAAAGAGTATAATATTGAAGATATTAAGGTGATTGTTAAAATCTTTAAATAATAAAATAATTAATTATTATTATTATTATTATTTATAAAAATATAAAAATTTTATTATTATATTGAAAATATAATGTTTTATTTAAACTATATAAATATATATATATATATATATATATAAGAAATATTAATGATATTATTCACTACGAATTAAGTTAGCAGCTTAATTAATTTATATTTCAAATTTAATTGGAATTAATTATTCAGTTATATCATTAACAGTGATTTACCTCTATTTTGGTTTCAATTAAAAAATTAAATATGGAGTAATAAACTCTTTCTTTTAAGTCGAAATTAAATGCAAATTTGCTTCATATTTATATTTATATGAAAAGTTAAATAATTTATTATTAATTAAAGATAAAATTATATTTATTTATATTTAATTAAAAATTAATAAATTAATTTAATTTTTAATTAAATTAAGATAAATTAATAAATTAATTTTTTATGATTGCAAATCAAATGTTTTATAAGTAAACTATAATCCTATTATTTAATTTGTTCATTTTAATATATTTTGATTTCATTCATGATATAAACCTAATAATAATATAATAATAAAAAAAAATCTAGTTTTAGTTCAAATAATAAAGTTTACTATTTTGAAAGATATAATTATAGGAAAAATTAATGCAATTTCTACATCAAAAATTAAAAAAATTATTGTAATTAAAAAAAAATGTAATGAAAATGGATTACGTGCAAATGATTTAGGGTCAAATCCACATTCAAATGGGGAGCATTTTTCTCGGTCTTTTATAGATTTTTTAGATAATATTATTGATATTAATATTAAAATATTAGAAATAATAATAATAATAATTGAAATTATTAATAATAAAATAATTATTTATATTAAAATGATTTAAACTTTTTGATTGGAAGTCAAATATACTAAATATATTATATAAATTTAATAAAATAAATTAATTACCTCATCAATAAATAGAAATGTATAGAAATAATCAAACTACATCAACAAAATGTCAATATCATGCTGCTGCTTCAAATCCAAAGTGGTGTTTATTAGAAAAATGATAAAAAATATGACGAATTAAACATGTTAATAAAAAAATTGTTCCAATAATTACATGAAGTCCATGAAATCCTGTAGCTATAAAAAAAGTTGATCCATAAATACTATCAGTAATACAAAATGAAGCTTCATAATATTCGTATGCTTGTAAAATTGTAAAATAAATTCCTAATAAAATAGTAATTGTTAATCTTTGTTTAGCTTGAGAAAAATTGTTTTCTATGAGAGCGTGATGAGTTCAAGTAACAGTTACTCCAGATGTAATTAAGATAATAGTATTTAATAAAGGAATTTGAAATGGGTTAAATGAAGAAATATTAGATGGAGGTCAAATAGTTCCAATTTCAATATTAGGTGTTAATCTTCTATGAAAAAATGCTCAAAAGAAAGAAATAAAAAAAAAAATTTCTGAAATAATAAATAAAATTATTCCTCAACGAAGACCTTTACATACAGAAATTGTATGTTTACCTTGGAAAGTTCTTTCTCGACAAATATCTCGTCATCATTGATATATAGTTATAATAATAATTAAATATCCTAAGATTAATAGATTTATATTAAAATTATGGAATCATTTTATTATACCTACAACTAAAGTTATTGTTCCAATTGCTCCTGTTAAAGGTCAAGGTCTATAATCTACTAAATGATATGGATGATTGTGTATTGACATTAATTTACTTCATTAGAATATAAAGTTCTTAAGATAGTAATTACATAAGATTGAATAATTGCAACTGCTGATTCAAGTATTAATAATAAAATTTGAATAAAAATTAAAAAAATAATTAAATAATTAGGCATATTAATACCTGTATTACTTAGAAGAGTTAATAATAAATGTCCTGCAATTATATTAGCTGTTAATCGTACAGTTAATGTTCCTGGTCGAATAATATTGCTAATTGTTTCAATTAAAACTATAAAAGGTATTAAAATTGGGGGAGTTCCTTGAGGAATTATATGAATAAATATATGTTGGGAGTTGTTAATTCATCCATATAATATAAATGTTATTCAAATAGATAAGGTAATAGATAAAGAAATAGTTAAATGTCTTGTTCTAGTAAAAATATAAGGAAATAGTCCTAAGAAATTATTAAATAAAATAAATGAAAATAATGAAATAAAAATAAAAGTTGTTCCTTTAAAATTATTGGGGCTTAATAAATTTTTAAATTCAAAATGTAATTTATTGATAATTATATTTCATAAAATAAATTGACGATTAGGGATTAATCAGAATGAATAAGGAATAAATATAATTCCTATAAAAGTTCTTATTCAATTTATTGGAATATTAAATAAATTAGTTGAAGGATCAAAAATTGAAAATAAATTAGTTATCATTTTCAATTTAAATATTTTTTATTTTTATTTTTAAAATTATAAGTAATATTTTTTATATTAAAAATATAGTAATTTATAATATTAAATAAAATAAAAATTAAAATAAATAAAATAAATGAAATAATTCAATTAATAGGTATTATTTGAGGAATAAAAGAATATTATATAATAATAATAATTTAAATTTGACATATTTATGTTATAAAATTTAACTAATTCTTTATTTATATTATAAAATAATTCATTAGAAGCAAATGTTAATTTACCATAAATTGGCTTAAGAGACCATTACTTACTTTCAGTCATCTAATGAAGAATAATTATTGATTCAATTAATAAAATTTGTAATTGAAATTCTTTCAATTACAATTGGTATAAATCTATGATTTGCTCCACAAATTTCTGAACATTGTCCAAAAAATACTCCAGGACGATTAATAAAAAAATTTGTTTGATTAAGACGTCCTGGATTTGCATCTACTTTTACTCCAATAGATGGTACAGTTCAAGAATGAATAACATCTGTAGCTGTAATTAATATTCGAATTTGATTATTTATTGGGATTGAAATTCGATTATCTACATCTAATAAACGAAAATTATTAATTTCTTTAAATTCAATTATATAAGAATCAAATTCAATATTATAAAAGTCTGAATATTCATATCTTCAATATCATTGATGACCAATTGATTTTAATGTAATTAGAGGATTATTTAATTCATCTAATAAATAAAGTAATCGAATAGATGGTAATGCAATAAAAATTAAAGTAATAGCTGGTAAAATAGTTCAAATTATTTCAATTATTTGTTCTTCTAATAAAAATCGATTAATATATTTATTAAAAAATAAGGATATTATTAAATAACCAACTAAAATAGTGATTATAATTAAAATAATTAAAGTATGATCATGAAAAAAAATAATTTGTTCTATTAATGGGGAAGCTCTATTTTGGAAGTTTAAATTTGATCATGTTGCCATTTCT
Organism: Oxynetra semihyalina; assembly: GCA_018239305.1. Taxonomy (NCBI): domain Eukaryota; kingdom Metazoa; phylum Arthropoda; class Insecta; order Lepidoptera; family Hesperiidae; genus Oxynetra; species Oxynetra semihyalina. The sequence goes on along the minus strand of DVPS01000016.1, from coordinate 3,222 downwards.
AAAAAGAGGATAAATCTCTATAAATGGGGTTTAAATCCATTACATATAATCTGCCATATTAGAAATTTCTTAAAATAGGTAATTCATTATATGAATGTTCAGATGGTGGTAAATTTTGCAATCATTCAATAGAAGATGTTATATGAAGAGAAAATAAAACAATTCGTTGATTAATTATTGATTCTCAAATAATTATTATTATTATTATTATTGATAATAAAGAAATATAAGAACCAAAAGATGAAATAATATTTCAGGAAATAAAATTATCTGGATAATCAGAATATCGTCGAGGTATGCCAGCTAATCCTAAAAAGTGTTGAGGAAAAAATGTTAAATTAACTCCTAAGAATATTAAAATAAATTGAATTTTTAATATTATTTGATTTATAGTTAAACCTGTAAATAAAGGATATCAATGAATAAATCCTCCAAAAATAGTAAATACAGCCCCTATTGAAAGTACGTAATGAAAATGGGCTACTACATAATAAGTATCATGTAAAGTAATATCAATTGAAGAATTGGCTAAAATTACACCTGTTAATCCTCCAACAGTAAATAAAAATACAAATCCAAGTCTTCATAATATTGAAGGTCTATAATTAATTTGTGTTCCATGAAGAGTTGCTATTCATCTAAAAATTTTAATACCTGTTGGTACAGCGATAATTATAGTTGCTGAAGTAAAATAAGCTCGAGTATCAATATCTATTCCTACTGTAAATATATGATGAGCTCATACAATAAATCCTAATAATCCAATAGCTATTATTGCATAAATTATTCCTAAACATCCAAAAGTTTCTTTTTTTCCTCTTTCTTGAGAAATAATATGAGAAATTATACCAAATCCAGGTAAAATAAGAATATAAACTTCTGGATGTCCAAAAAATCAAAATAAATGTTGATATAAAATAGGATCTCCTCCTCCTGCTGGATCAAAGAAAGAAGTATTAATATTACGATCTGTTAAAAGTATAGTAATAGCACCTGCTAATACAGGTAAAGATAATAATAATAATAATGCAGTAATTCCTACTGCCCATACAAAAAGAGGTATTTGATCAAAAGATAAATTTTTAATTCGTATATTAATAATTGTTGTGATAAAATTAATAGCTCCTAAAATTGAAGAAATACCAGCTAAATGAAGAGAAAAAATAGCTAAATCAACTGAAGCTCCTTGATGGGCAATGTTAGAAGAAAGAGGGGGGTAAACGGTTCATCCAGTTCCAGTACCATTTTCTACAATTCTTCTTGAAATTAAAAGAGTTAAAGATGGGGGTAATAGTCAAAATCTTATATTATTTATTCGTGGAAAAGCTATATCTGGGGCTCCTAATATTAATGGAACTAATCAATTTCCAAATCCTCCAATTATAATAGGTATAACTATAAAAAAAATTATAATAAATGCATGAGCTGTTACAATAGTATTATAAATTTGATCATCTCCAATTAAAGATCTGGGGGTACCTAATTCGGTTCGAATTAGTAATCTTAATGAAGTTCCAATTATTCCTGCTCAAATTCCAAAAATAAAATATAAAGTTCCAATATCTTTATGGTTAGTAGAATAAAATCATTTTCGCAAAAATAAAATAAAATGGCCGAGTTTAAGCAGTAAATTGTAAATTTATTAACGAGAAATTTCTCTTTTATTATTTTTTAAATTAAATAAGTCTTATATTCAAAATTTGATTTAAAATTGCAAATTTTAAGGAGTAAATAAATTACTAAGGCTTAAAGAATTTCTTTATAAATAATTTTGAAGACTATTAGTTTAATTTAACTTAAAACCTTTAAATATAATAAAAAGTTCTAAGAATTATTCCTAAAATAGAAATTAAACTAATAATCATAATAATAATAAAATATTTATTTTTAAGGTTAATTTTTAATCATTTTAATTTTAAATAATTAAATATTAAGCAAGAATATATAATACGGATATAATAAAATAAAGTAATTAATCTTATTAAAATAAAAATAAATGATATAAAATAAAATTTATTATAAATTAAAAAATTAATAATAAATCATTTAGGGAAAAATCCTAAAAAAGGGGGAATACCTCCAAGAGATAAAAAATTTATAAAAATAAAAAGTTTTAATATAAAATTTATATTTAAAATAAATAATTGATTAATAAAATAAGTATTTAAAATAAAAAAAAAAAAACATATGATACTAATTAAGAATGAATATATAATAAAATATATTATTCATATTATTTCTCTAATTAAAATAGAAGCTATTATTCAACCTAAATTATTGATAGACGAAAATGATATTAATTTTCGAAGAGAAGTTTGATTAATACCTCCGATAGCTCCTACAATTGTATTTAAAATTATAATTAAAATTAAAAAATTTTTATTTAAATAATATGATATTAAAATTATGGGGGTAATTTTTTGTCATGTCATTAAAATTAAACAATTTAATCAATTTATTCCTTCAATAATATTTGGAAATCAAAAATGAAATGGGGTAGATCCTATTTTTATTATTATTGAAGAATTGATTAAAATTGAAATTAAATTATTTATTTCAAAATTTTTTAATAAAATTAATTTTAATAAAATTGTAAATAAAAAATTAATAGATGCAATAGATTGAATTAAAAAATATTTTAAAGAAGCTTCTGAAGTTAATAAATTATTAGAATTAGAGATTAATGGGATAAATCTTAATAAATTAATTTCTAATCCAATTCAGCATCCTATTCAAGAATTAGATGAAATAGAAATTAAAGTTCTAAAAATTAAAATAAATATAAAAAATATTTTATTTGAATTAATATTAATAAAAATTAAAAATATAATTTTGCTAATAATAATTTTTAAAAAAAATTATTTAATAAATAATAAATTATATTTTTATGTCTTATATTTTAGTGTAAGATGCACAATAATTTTTGATATTATTAGATATAGTTTAATTCTATAAGATATAAAATAAAGGTAATTATTAATTACATTATTTATTCTATCAGAATAATCCTTTATTCAGGCACTTTATTTTAATTTATTTAATTTAAAAAAAAGGATATTCCTTTATATTTGAGGTATGAGCCCAAAAGCTTATTTTAGCTTATTTTTAATTTTTTTTTATTTATTATAAAAATTATTAAAAACGGTTTAAATTAATATTTAAATTAAAAATTTATTTGATTTTACATTAAATATTTATTATTATATTATATTATATATATAT
>DVPS01000015.1:0-29371 GCA_018239305.1 Oxynetra semihyalina | reverse complement strand
TTTAAAAAACGAAGAGACCAGAGGTTTACTCAATTAGATGTCCCTCGCAAAATTAGGTTAAAGCAGATTGAGCTAAGTCAAGCACAGCATACCTTGCAAACGTTGGTTAATGCTTTTATTGCAGACATCGAAGCAACACTAAAAAAGACAACCCACGTCAATACAACAGAATGGATCGACTTGATCGTGCGCCATTTGATGAATGATTACCGAGAATATCTCAATGATTCAATGTCTGAATCAAGATTAGTTAAAAAGCTAAACAGATGGTTCAATACATTCCTTTTGACTGAAAAAGAGGAGTTTGCGCACGATTACAAACTGTTGTTAGCCAAGGCAATACGATCATCAAGCTTTAGTGGGTTGCTAAAGCATTTGTTTATCGACAAGGTCTGTCAATTCTACCGAGAGATGATCTTTTCAGAGAATCAAGAGCTTGCAGAACAGCAAAAGTGTGCGGTGTTGAAAATCATACCGACGCTACTGCAAAGCGAAGAAGCGTTAGTCGCTTCATTATCGGTAGCCGAGGGAATCGATTTTAGTGCATTGGCTGAGAACAGCGGTGACAAGGAAAGGCTTGAGTTGGCCTCGAGATCTAAGCAATCGCTCAAGCAACAATATTTAGCTGATGTTAAGTGCCTGTCTAATTATTTTAAGCCGGTTAACTCAACTGACATTGAAAAAACCATGGGTTCTAAAAAACTCATCCAGCAATAACCAGCAAAGTTTGTTTGGATATTTAACAACAGAAACAGGATGCAGCTTTTAAAAATTTTAGCGAAGCGATAAAATTTTATAATAATTATTACTATAGGGACTATTTTATATATGTGCTCGGTTGAAAACAAAACGTATACACTAAGTGATAAGAATCCATTAGAAGATTTTTTAAACATCTGTGAAGAGGTGAGATCAGGACGTGAGCCACGCACTCAAGGCCCAAGCTTTAATACCTTTCCTATGGAAGGAATATTTTATCGAGGTGAACCTGAAATCTTTAAAGAAAGTTTATTAATTCCCAAAATATTTAGAAAGAAAAATCTTGACGTTGAAGAGGCTGGATTAATCTCAGATTTTAAGACCACCTTTCCTGAACATGAAAAAAGTTTGTCATCGGATATCGATTGGTTAAGCTTTATGCAACATCAGGGTGTGCCCACTCGGTTGTTGGATTGGTCAACCGATCCACTGGTTGCCTTATATTTTGCTCTGGGCCAAGACCCTTACGATCTAGAAGAACAGGGTGTCGTATATATTGTTCCGATACGTAATAGAATTAAGTTCGGACCTTATGAATCACCTATTAGATTAACAGTTCGATCTTATTCAAATCTTTATTCGAAGCTTGCTCAAGCGGGTTTATTCGATGAAATAAAAAGGCTAAAAGAACAAAGCATCCCGCCTGAATATCAGCAACAGGGTGCTCAGCTTGATATTCAAAATCATGTTATAAATGGAGTTTACATAAATAGTAATGGAAAAAAAAAAGAATTAACTAATGAACAACATTATCGAGATGCGGTTGAGGTTTTTCCGCCGAATTCACATGCTAGAATCAGAGCACAATCAGGAGTATTTACCGTCCATTATGGAAAATATCTTAATCAACAAAAGATTCTATGTGATGATCTAGAGCATAGACAGAGTTTTTTGGTCAAGGAAAGTTATAAAATTATTATACCTAACAAAGTAAAACCAATGCTTAAAAAAAAGCTAGAAGTGCTAGGGCTATCTGAATTTAAATTGTTTCCTGAAGAGGATAAATTCTATAATCATTTTAGGAAAAAGAAAATTCAGCCCTTAGCATTTGTTGAATTAATGACTGAAAGCATTAAACCCATAACTGATCCGAAAGAAATTCGAAACATTTTATTAAAAATAGATGATCACTCTCTTTATCCAGGTATCACTAAAGTTCCAATTCCGCATATCATCAAACAGTTTAAACTGTTTGGCATAGAACGCATTATTGATGAGATATTTGAAAAATTTTTCTGTTCTTCCTTCAAAGAAACTAATTTATTTATATTTTCTCACCTCTATAAAGCGCTTGAGGAATTTTGCAATGAAAATAAAGCTAATCAAAAATTAGTTTTACAACAACTGGTTAAGTTAGAGCGGAAAACTAAACTTTTATCTAGATTGCTCAAAAAATTGGACCTAAATAGGACGCCTGATTTATATTTTGATTTAAAAGACAATTTATTTCACAAAGCATTAAAATTATTAGAAAAAAAACCAACTACCTGCCCATTTGACAGCGTCGAGGTCAATCAGGAAAATACAGAAACCACACCAGAAAAAATTTAAAAAATTCTTTTTATATTTAAGCTTAGTTATTATCTTTAATAACCAAATATTACTCCTAAGTATTTAGCTAAGCTTTAGCGCTGTTTTCATCTATGCTAGACTCACTATGGGTTCGTTAGCTTTTGAACCTTCATCCGGCTTGAAATAAATTCTATAAAAAAGGAGATTCAACATGTCAAAAAATAAGGCAATAAAAAAACAATTACAATCACAATTAAACATTGAATTAATGATGGCAATTGCAAAAGGTTTTTCAGGTCGAGTGCGAAGGCTGACTAAAAAAGGGGCTAATGTCAATTTTGTCAGCGCAAATGGCGAAACCCCATTGTATATTGCCGCCTGCAAAGGCGATGTAAAGATTGTAGGTTGGTTGCTGAAAAGAGGTGCCAAGAATAACGTTTCAAAAGCTATTACACCGTTACATATTGCCGCTATCTTTGGATATGTAGACGTCGTTCAATTGCTCATTCAAGAAGATACCGATATTAATTTGAATAAAGATGTTGAAAATCAAGGCGTTTTAGGGCCACTCCCATTCGCTATTGTACATAAAAGGCTGAACGTTGCTAAATTATTAGTTGAAAGCGGCGCCAAGGTTTTGTCTAACCCTATACCGCGGCATGCTTCATCTGAAGCCACTCGTGAAATCATTCAACTGTTAACCAAAGATGCTGATAACTTAGCAACCGGAGTGACGACAAAAAATCTTATTCCATTAAAAAAGCTTAATTTTGATGAAAATTTTCCAAGCTATGCTCATCAGTTTCAAAAAAAACGAGAACAGTTAGTTGCTTTAAAGGAACAACAACAAGCTGAAACCATATGTAAGGAAAATATTATTTTTTTTAAAAAACGGCCATCTAATAGCACTTTCACTCAAGCTAATGCGTCAACATCCGGACATTCTGCCAGCTTACATCAATAAACGATGGGTAAACCAGCGCTATACCGTTAAAGCGGAAATCCTTTATAAGCGAACCGTGCTCACTTTTATTTTTTTGTTAGAAGGATACATTAAGTTTTCTGCATCAACAGGATTACTTGCAGCTGCAGTATCTGTATTATCATCAGAGTGAGTGCGTTTTGGTGAAATTGAGGTGGAGAACAATCCCACTTGCGGTACCGATCTTAGCTGATTGTCTTGTTTATCCTCTACAGAGGATTTTACTTTTTGGAGTAGACTATCTAAACAATTGTTTATTTCTATTTCTGAGCTGAGATTTTCTAGAATAGATAAAAGCAATTGAGTGTTTTGTTTTGAAGTATCTTTTAGGTAATGTTTAGCCAAATCACTTTTTTCTTGAAATTCTTTTAAAAGATTGAGGCTATCAGCATGAAAGGGGATCAGTAGTAAAGTGGTATTCTGCTGATGTAAATCTTTTAAAAAGAGTGACAAATATTGACGAATAGCCAATGGATTGTTTTGATAGGAAGGCTCTTTAATTAATAATCTAATGGAAGTTTTAAATAGCAGCTGTTTTTTTTGCTCAACTGAAGCCTCTTTGAGCAACTCCCAAGCACAGCAAAATTCTTTTGCAATGAATAGTTCTAGTAAGGTGCCTTGATCATCTTGTAAAAAAGCAAATTGGTTTTCAGGAGAACTAAGTTTCCAAACGTCGTGAAAAAATTGATGATAAATGGGATTTCCTATTTCTGTCATTTTGCAGGCGATGTGAAACAAAAGAGATAAGCTAGCTTTGGGTGGCAATGAAGATTGATGCAACATTATTTGCTCTGGAATAAATGAAATGAGTGGGGGCTGTAGATAACAACACCAAATAGAGGGATATCGATGTTGTTGTAAATCATATTGCAGTACACTTTGCTGTTGTTGCGGATTTAATTGAGAATATAAGAAATGTAAAATTTTAGGATATCCCTGGTAGGCAACTCCACAAAGGGTTTTAGCATAATCGACAATATCATTGAGAGGTGACGTGTGTTCTTGATTAGAAAGTTTATTCCAGAAATAATGGACTGCTCTTTCATGGCCAGAATTAATAGCGACGCTAAAGCCATAATGAAAAATATTCGCAGGAGTGTAACGACCTAATAACTCAGCTTGCTTATTTTCAAGATAATGAATCCAATAGCTCACTAAAGCCGGTCCATGGCAGCGTAAAGATTCATAATTTTCATTAGGATACCAATCTTTATCACGTAGTTGAACCCATAAAGATCGGACTTTTTCTTCGAAGCAATAAAAGCAAGCGAAATAAAAGCGATCTAAAAGCGCTTGCTGTTCATCGTTGACAAATTGTTTGACCCAACTTAAGTCATCAAACTCTCCGGTCGGTGTTATAAAATCACTGAAACTATAGTGGATATCATGAATGATATTTAATTCGTGAAATTTTAATGCCTCAATCTTTTTTTCATAAATTCTAAGCCATCGAAAAGCATCATTATAGGCTTGCTCAAGCAGCAACAGTGCTGCTATAAGCTGTAATTCTAAATGTTTAGGTAAATTTAATTCAGCTATTTTTTTTTCTGATTGTTGGCGATGCCTCGATAATGAAAGTTCGTTTTCTTGTGACTGGCAAACTCCCCAAAGTTGTTGGGAAATATTAGTACGAGTTATACAGAATAAAGAATGTGGTATTTCCATCACCCAACAAGCCTCCAAACCTAGTGACTAAATTGACTAATATAATAAACTTAATCTTTTTTTATAAAATAATGATTAAGTTTTTTTAGTAATTTACTAAACTAAAATGATAATAAAATGATGCTTTTCTTACTACATTTTATCTTATCGATGATACCATCATTTATATTATTTTGTTATTTTATAAATTAAATTTTTAGTGAAATTATGCCAAAAAAAATAAAGAATTTATTGAGTTATTAATCGATGATGTTCTTGATAATAACCAAAAAGATTTTGTAAAAGCATTTAATGATTTTCTTGAGCGCATGCCTGATTTCAATGCGTCTGGAAAACTTAGAGGACAGGCAAGCACCAAAAAGGGAGAAGAGTCAATTAATTGGTTCCAACCCAGCTATATTTTAGGCGCTCTATATGGGTTTGCAAATTTTTCCTATTTTGGTAACCATGATGCCACTCGCTTTGATCGTTTACTTTTAGGCCATTTACTTTCCTTGAATAATCTAAACGTTCACAATAAAAATTTTTTTTTATTTGAGTATATCTCAGATAGCAATTGGATTTTATTTTTTAATTTTACTCATTAATTCATAATCCTTTGGCTAGCGTGTATAGTAAAGATAATGAATAATAAATTTTATATCATTTCAGCATTTGCATAATGTCATATAAGAAAATTTAACTTATAATATCCTCAGGACAATATTACTCATTAGTTAAGTAAATTAACTAATATAAAAATAATAATTCAGGGAGAAACCCATGTTTAGAACACCAGAGGCTAGCACTTCATCATTGTCTGAAGGCTTCGTTGAAGCGACTGAAAGAGGAAATTACGCTTATTATCTTAAAAAAGAAGATATTTTAAACATAGCACGTGTAGCTTATTTTAAAAAATATGGAATCTCAGATTTAAGAAAATTCAAAATTTCCAAAACCGCGTTAGATTTTGATAAAACAATAAGACAGTTCAAGGATTTTGAGCAGTTAGCGCGTCTTACCTTAATAGTACAGTTTACTTCTGGACATTGGGGAACACTGATTCTATTTCGTCGGTTTCTTCCTAGCAATCCGGAGGTAGGGGCTTTTTATATAAGTACTTCATTCTCGTCCCTTCCTAACGCTTATGCGCAAAGTTTACAAAGATTTAATATCGATATCTATGAATGGGTTGCTAAAGATTTAGGCTTTTTTGAAAGTAGTGAAGTCATTTCTCATGACGTTGGACTGCAGGCTTTGGATTTTGCGATAGAGTTTAACGACGTGTTAGATACCTACGAGCATGTTGATAAAACTGTTTTTGAGGATGCTATGGCTATTTCTGAATTAAATAGTCGCTTATCAATACCGCCTGATTCTTCTTATCACATCGCATTACGAAATACATTGAAGGAGATACTTTGTGCAGAGGTCAGTCAAAAACAGCGGCAGTCTGTAGAAGATAGCGAGTTAGGGCTTCCTCCCTCAAAGCATCTCAAAGTGATTGATAAAATTGATGTGGATGATCGGTTAAATTGCTTTGTTAAATCTTTCATTGATGTGATGCAAAAAAAAATAGCGGCTTATCATGTGTTGGCAAGAGGAGAGTCATTAACGGTTGACTCTTTAAAACAAGAACTTAAAACCTGTTGTATAGGTATGGCGGTTGGACTTTGCGTTTCTCTTGGAGACATAAAATCAATATTGCCGGCATTGATTCCCGCCATACGCAGCAATATAGGCTATTTAACCGTTAATAGAAAAGCACAAAAAATTACCGTGGCTTTTGCAAGTAGGGATTTTCTTGCGCTAACTCCTATATTAATCGACTCTGCTTTAGCGCTATTTATTAGTTACGAAGCACAGTTCATGCAAATAACAGATAGGGGAGGTGATATTATCGCCATGGAAAAGCTCGCTGAGGATGCCGCATCAAGATTATTTAATTATATTTATGAACAAATTAATTTTTCGGAGATTTCCGTAGAGACCATCACTAAGGCCATTATATTCGGAGTTTCAGAACGCTATTTTGTGCCTACTTTTAGAGGAGGATTGAGTAAATCTGGGTTACCGTTAAAAGATTATTATGAAAACGACATCTTTACAGCGAGTTTATTTGATAATGTTGGGCTTTCCTTTAAAGTAAGTGGAATAGAGCGGCTTTATAACAAAATAATACTAAACAAAAAAGAACAATATGGTTATCGTCGGGTGTTGGATTGGGAAAAAACCAGTCAAGAAGAGCTTATCGATATTTATTCAAACCAATATAAACAACTCACCGAACCGCCATTGACCCCTTATACCCAACCTGGTTTACAGCGTGATCTACAAAACTTTCGATATAGTTTAGATTCAATGCTCATACAACCTAAAAAGGAAGCGCTGTTATCTCAGTTTTTATCTAAGAAACCGAGTCAAATATCAAGTAAAGCTAATAGAATACCTATCTTTTTTGATTTGAGACATACTGTAGAAAATTTTACTGGCCGTAGCCAAGCATTACTTACCCTTCACAACACGTTGTTAACCGATAGGGTGCGTACATCGGCGATTGTTAATACGATGTCACGTTTAAGTTTAGAGAGTAAAGACTCCGCGTCATCAAGCGATGGTAGGGATACTTTAGTTTCCTTGAGCGGTTTGGGTGGTGTTGGAAAAACCCAACTTGCTTTACGTTATGCCTATCTTTATGCTGAAATCTATGACAACAACGTACTATGGATTAATTGTGATACCAAAACAACTTTAACTCAATCCTTCGTAAGACTAGCAGGTAGATTAGATATAAAAATAAAAGATGATTATGGAGAAAACAAACCGATTGAAACGATTGTCGAAGAGGTTTATGAGTACTTTGCTGATCAAAAAAGCCTTTTTATATTAGATAATGTTGAAAACTACCGAGAGATAGAGCTTTTTTTACCTAAAGTGATGGCAGGAAATAAGCCATATGTGCTCATAACCTCGCGACACCAAAATTGGGAAAATGTTGCTTCTACGGTTCAATTGGATGTTTTTTCTGAAGAAGAAACCGCCACTTTTCTCAAAAAGGCGCTCAAAATAAACAATGACAGTCAGGATAACAGTATAAAAGAGTTACATCACTTACTAGGGGGACTCCCTTTAGCCTTACAGCAAGCGATTGCTTACATTAAAATCCAAAGAATCAAGATAAAAATTTATGTGGATCTTTATAAAGAAGAAAGTAGAAAATTATTAAATTTTAATTTTAGAGAATATACGAATGATCCTTATTTGAAAACAACCTATACCACTTGGCAAGTCACCTTGAGAAAAATAAATGAAGTACCTCATGTAGGAAAAATGGCAATAGAAATTTTAGAAAGTATGTCTTTTCTTGCATCAGAAGAGCTATATGAAGGGACCTTTACAGATTTTTATAATGACATTGACACCTTAAGATTAGCGCTAGCTTTACTCAGAAGTTACTCAATGACCAGTGAAGGAGAAATTTCATCGGAGCATATCATTCATCGCTTAGTGCAAAAAGTGATAATTTTATCGTTACAAGAGGATCCGCGCGTATTTTTACAAAGTGTGCAGCGTACTCATAAATTACTGATTAGTTATCAAACAGATTTAAATATTTCTTACCATTATCTGTTTTTTTTATTGAATGTTATCGAATACCCTGAATTAGAGGGCCATTTGGGAATTCAATATTCTATCAGTAGTTTTGCATTGTTACTGATGAAGTATCAGGATGGCATTTTATGGAATAATTTATTTGATAGAATTTACCATCGATTTAGTAAACCTAAATATTTAGATTTTTTGACAGTCACTTATTTAACCTATAGAAAAAATTTATCAATTAATTTTCTACAAATTCTTTTCAGCTATTTAGAACGAAAATATCATGAAGGGGAGCTCAATAAATCGGAAATTTTTCAGGTTGTCGATGATATGACTGCACTTGTTAAATATCCAGAATACAGAGTAGCCAGGTCTTATACGGAACCGCTAAAACGCAGGTTGCAAACAGAAATAGTCAATTTAATTTATGAATTTAAAAAAACATTCCTACCTGAATATCTCTTTAGATATTCTCGTAATAATTGTTTAACTAAGCGAAAAAGGTCGACATATTGTGTAAAAGATTCGGATATTCCTAAAAATGATAGGCAACAAAGGTTGGCCCGTCACCTTGACCTAGTCAAGCGTATATCAGGTTTTGTATCAACAGGCTTGTTGACCAAAGACATGACAGTGGATTTACTGCAAGGAAAATTTAAACCGGTGGCAATAGGTGCCAGTATAATACTGAGTGGCCGAATCTTTGGAGGATTGGCTGATTTTATGCAGGGTCGAGGTGCAAAACTTACAGCCGAGAGTAATTTGTTAAAAGAACTGGCTTTAGAAAATAAAGCTATCTTTAGATTGTCTAAGGAAGCGGTTGCGCTAACTAAAAAACGATTGTTTGGCAAGGTGCTAAAAACAGCCGCCCCTTTTGTAAAACGAGGTACCACGGTTTATTTTGCTTATAATTTATATAACGATATCGCAGCCTATCAAGCCGGTGATAGCGAACGATTGAGCGGAATTATTTCCAATGGTGGCATTGTAAGCATCGATTTAATCGAAATGGGCATAGAAGGCGCGGAAGGATTGGAGCTTATCAGTGGCGTATCCGCTATAACAGGTCCGATAGGTGAAACGTTTGCAGTAATCATTTGGTTAACTGCGGAAGCCTACGATGTCGACAAAGGATTAAAAGCCATCGAAAAACTGACGGTGTTGACTGAGGTAGAAAAGATGATTCAAGGAGTACATTTATTTTTCGGTCAAGGCTTTTCACCTTACCTTGAACTGAGAATAAAAAATAATCAGCTGGTACAGCAGGGAATTGCTTTTTTAAAAAACCACACTGAGCTAAGACGCTTTGTCTTTCCAGATGCTGAGGTAAATGGTTCACAGGAAACCAAAAAAGTAGATTTGTCCAAAACACAAATGATCGCTTTAGCATCAATTGCACCGGATGATCCCAATGAAGGCCAACTTATTTGTGCTTCTGGCGTTGTAAACCCGGTTTTTGGTAGCCGTATTAAAGATAGTTTATACGCGTGCGAAAAAGCAATTGGCATCGATTACTTAACCAATAGAACTGGCGATGCAACGCTTATTGCTTTAGGTAATGGAACTGATGAAGTTAATGTTAAATGGAACATGTCAAGCGTATTTATAGTGGAAGAAGGTTATAAACTCTATCAAGGTAGTGACCAAAACGATAGATTTGTCATTAAAGCAGATTCGGTTTGGGGTAAATTGAATGGTAAGCATGGATTTGATACGATCGATTTAGAAAATTATTCTCCTTCACACTTGACTCTTGTTGATTGGAAAGGTTATTTGTGCAACGGAGAGTTTACGCAGCCTGAGTGTAATTTTGAGTATGCTCCTTTAAATGACGTTATCTTTTTAGATAATATTTATGTACTGTGTAAAACCTATTCAACAGTTCCTGAATGTAATTTAGCGCAGGGTCCCGGACCTATTAAGTTAGAAGGTATTGATTATATTCAAGGTCGAAAGAATAAAAAGGAAATTTTTTTTCTAGCAGAAGATAGGGTAGTGGTGGATGGAAGAGGTGGAAATAAAATAAACCCTGATATCATTTATGTAACTAACAGAGTGTGGAAAGAGACAAAACCGCAAATTGTTTTACGACCGCATACCATGGTTCGTTATAGGGAATATCTAAAACCTCGTCTGCCGTTTTATCCTATTGATTTTTTAGTGCCTTATGATTTGCAGCCAGGCGAAGCTCAAGTTGTTTTTCCATTACACAGTAATCTCAACCAGTATTTTTATTTCGAGTGTCCTTTCAAAGATCTCAGTAAAATTATTCTGCAGAAACATCAAATTCAATTTGATTTTTCGACATCCCTATTCAAGTTTCAACCTGAGTTTTTTTCTTTAAGGATGGTAGATGGACCTATATTGATAGCGCCAACCCTGCGTAACAAGCATTCAATTCGGCCCATGCAACCTAAGTCGAAATCAATGGCATCGAACACTTCCTTACCTATACCCACCAATGCCTATTACGTTTTTAAAGAAGGAATTGAACTCAAATTAGTAGATGAAAAACATATTTATGCGAGAGTAGAACAGGGCGGGTCGATTGAAGAACACCTTGATAATTTTATTGTTGTTGCCAATCAAATCGGGAAAAGTTTTTCTATCCAATTTGCTAATAATCAAACGGCACTCATTGGCAGTGAACAAAATGAAGTATTAACCACGGATTGTCTTAGCGAAAGCTATTTAGTGGGCAATCGAGGTAACAATATTTATGTGTTATCGCCCCATATTACCAGCACTTTTTTTCTACCGGAGGTGACACTCTATGATTCAAGCGCTGAAACCACGGATGAGGATTTGAGAGATACCTTGGATCTGCGCAAAGTGATTAACAAAGCGAGATCGATATGTCCATTGCAAACACTTTCTACTTATCTATTTCCAACCGGCAATGATTTAGTTTTACAATTAACCACTGATTCATTATTCCACAATGCCTGCCAACGTTTAAACACAACTTGGCCCATCGCCAGCATACGGCTTAAAAAAGCCTTTTTGAATCAATGGTATAAAAAATTGGACATTGTTTATGAAAATCACCGAGAGATGGATATTGATTATACTCGAGAAAAAGGTTGGTTTTTGGTAGATAAACCCTTTGTGTTTGAGGTCGATAAGGAAATTATTGTTTTGACCAATCAAGAACTTTATCCAAGCGCGGAATTTATTTTGTTCAAAAACTTAGGAAATATTACTTTCTTTAATCATAAACAGACGGATTTGATTCTGACGAATGCACAAGATCTTAATCCCTCTCCTTATGACCTTTATACCATTCTTATCAGTCAATTTTATTCTCTCGAAGAAGTATATAAAAAAGCACTCACTGCTAGATTCACCTTTTTAAAGGACACCTTGATTTTAAAAGATTATGAGTCACAGATTACTTTAGCCGCTAATTTTTCAGTTCTGTCTAATCAATATCGTTTATTAACAGAAACTAGTGTAGATAAGCAAACAAAAGGATCGCCAGTGGGTCATTATCAGAAAGAGATCCTAGCAGTTGAGCCTGCTACCGCTAAGTTAAGTGATCAACCAATGGCAGAAGAACCCACTTCAGCTTCATTTGTATCGCGAGCAACGACTAAGGTCAATACTATTACAGCATTTGCACTCACTACAGTGATGGGGTTGAGTTACCTCTTTGTTCGTCGCTATAGGCATTCCACGCTTCCCAGAGTGAGTAAAAACATTCCGGTTTCTATTTCTCTAATGTCTCAAATGTCCACTGCTGAATCAATAACAGTGGATAAAAAGTCCAGGGTTGCGGCTGAACAATTAGTGAAAACAACAGCAGCTAAGGATTACCGAAACCAAAACCGACTTAATGAATCAGAGATATTGGAGCAAGGGTTTGCCGGCCTTTGTGAAAGCTGGGGTTCTGTTAGCTCTGTTCTCGCCATGGAGTTTAAAAAACGAAGAGAGCGAAGATTTACTCAATTAGATTTACATCGCAAAGTAGCGTTAAAGCAAATTGAGCACATGCAAGCAAACCATAAATTACAAGAGTTAGTAAATTCTTTTATAACCTCCATCGATAAAAAGTTAAAAAAGACCACCCGCGTCAATGCATCGAAATTAGTTTTCTGGATAGTTAGCCATTTAATGGATGATGATTATAGTCAATATCTCAATGGGTGTGTTTCTCAATCCCAAGTATCTAAGAAGGTAGAAATTTGGTTAAATACCTTTATTGCTTCTCAGAGCGAGGAACGGGTGAAAGATCAAAAGTGGCTTTTAGTCGGAGCAGTACACTCATTAAGTTTTAGTGAGTTTATAAGCCATTTGTTTATAGACCGGGTATGTCAACTACACCGAGATATGACCTTTTCAAAGATAGAGGAATTAGCAGAACAGCAAAAGTTAGCGCTGTTAAAAATCATACCTGTTGTTTTACAAAAGGAAGAGGAGTTTATACGTTCATTATCTGTAGCAGAAGGAACTGATTTTATAGCATTGGCTAAAAACAGCCGTGATAAGCAAGTTCACGAGTTGGCTTCCAAACCTAAACAACCAATGAAGCCAAAATATTTACCTAAGTTAATATTTAATTATTTCAAGCCAGCAAACTTAACAGAAATTAGTAAAACGATTACTTTTAAACAAACAATGCAGTAAATTTAGTAGTTATTGCTACCATATCAGGATGAAAAATCCCTGAGCAGGCGCCAACGGAAAACAATTCAGTGTTTATTATCCCTGGGGAATTTATAAAAAAACAAGAAGATCGTTTACCTATTTGTTTGTTTATCAAAGTAACCATTAAATTAAATTTAGCTCGAATCAAGGTATTTATAAATAGGTAGAAAGCATGGCAGTCATAAACCATAACCAAAATTTGTGGGTAAAAATACTCATCATCATTTTGGAATTGGTAGTTTCTCCAATAGTTGTAGCAAAACCTGCCGATTATACTCTTCAACAAGTTGTGGTACTGAGTCGGCATGGTGTTCGATCTCCCCTCCAACAATCTAGGCTATTAAACGAAATTACTCCAGATTGCTGGCCAAAATGGCCTGTCAAGCCCGGATACTTAACACCCCGAGGTGAGTTATTAATGACTTTAATGGGGAAATTTTATGGAGATTATTTTCGTAAAAAAGGCTTATTACCCGAACACGGTTGTCCGGCGAATGGGACAGTGTATGTTCACACGGATGTTGAACAACGAACTTTATTATCGGGATCGGCATTACTTTTCGGAATGATACCGCACTGTGGATTCAAGATTCACCATCAAAACAATTTAAAACGAGTTGATCCATTATTTCATCCTGTTGAATCAGGCATTTGTGCATTAAATAAAGAAAAAGCCTTGAATGCCATAGAAGAAAAATTAGGTGCACCGCTGCAAACATTAAATATGCGATATTCTATTCCATTAGCACAAATGGCAAAAATTTTAAGATTTGATGCATCACCATACTGTAAAAAAATGCAGAAAATGCAAAAATCTTGTAATTTTGCGAGCTTCTTATCCAATAAACTAGAGATTAATAATAAAGGGAGAATCTTGCTTCGTGGTCCGCTCAGTCTATCTTCAACGCTTTCGGAAATATTTTTATTGCAAAATTCACAAGGAATGCCTGATGTAGCCTGGCATCGTTTAAAGGGTGAAGCTAATTGGCAATCTCTATTATCTCTCCATAATGCTCAATTTGACCTTGTGGCTAAAACATTTTATTTATCTCGTCATGAAGGTACGCCCTTGCTTGAGGAAATCGGTGCTGTATTGACTCACCAAACGAAAAAACAAAGTCTATTAAGTCCTTTATCGATACCCGCAGATAACCGAGTTGTTTTTTTAGTAGGTCATGATGGGAATATCGCTAATATAGCGGGAATGTTGGGTTTACATTGGCAATTATTACAGCAACCTGATAATACTCCGCCGGGTGGGGGATTACTTTTTGAACTATGGCAAAACAGGAATAATCATTTGTATTATGTTTCGATAAAAATGTTTTATCAAACCATGGCCCAATTAAGAAATATGGAAAACCTGGATTTAACTGCAAATCCTGCAGGGATGATGTCAATATCAATACCGGGTTGTGATAATACCGGTAAAGATAAATTATGTCAGCTGGAGACGTTTCAGAAAAAGCTGAATGAGGCCATAGAGCCTAATTGTAGAATTAATAAATAGCTATTTACTTTATTCTTATAAATTATTTCTAGTTTGAATATTTTAGTAGTTAATTTAAGCGCATTTATTATCTTTATTATCTATAAAGTATCAGCCACACCAATAATCATCCTTTTTTAATAATTTCTTAATTAATTTACGCTAGTTTTTATAAGCTGCTTATAAAATTTGGAAGAAATTATGGCATTCGAACTTCACCGTGTTATTGACTCAGGTATATTGAGTTAATTAAAACTCTCTTAAAAAAAGGGCGCTGACATCACAAGTTGAATTGGGTAATTTAATTCGAGCAGTCAACAAGATATACGGACAAGGAAAATCGCAGTTGACTGTACTTTGTTTGAAAAGAAATAGGGTAGCTCCCGCAAAACTCCCGCACGGGAATTTGATGGGTAGTTTGTAAGTGATGTAAGTGTTTGATTTCTCTGGTGGCCGAAGGTGGAATCGAACCACCGACACAAAGATTTTCAGTCTTAATTTATACGTTTTTATCCTTTTTTAATTTCTTTTATTTTTTTCTAAATATATCTTTATATACTTTGTATGTACGGTTTTAAAGTATATAATAGTTATTAAATGTTTTTAATTTTTTTTAAATCTGTCTACGACATAATTACGACATATGAAGTTAACAAAAATTGCAGTAGATAAATTACAACCTCCCACATCGGGAAATCAAAAGCGTTACTATGATTCGATCATGACAGGTTTTGGTATAAGGGTAACCGCTAAAGGCGCTAAAGCCTTTTTTGTGGAAAAGATGATAAAAGGGAAACAAAAGCGTTTAACAATTGGGCGTTACCCTGGACTAACGGTAGAACAAGCTCGGAGAGAAGCACAAAAGTTATTAGGTAAAATTGCTACAGGTGTCGATCCTGTTGCTGAAAGCAAGGCGTCTAAACAACGTGCTTTCACCCTCCAAAAAGTTTTTAATGACTATATTAATGCTAGAAAATCTCTTAAACCTTCAACAATATTGGATTATCAACGAGCTTTTAATCAAGTAATACCTGATTGGCTAAATCAACCTTTTTTGAACATTACAAAAGAAATGGTTTTTTTACGCCATCAGGCTCATGGAGGAGAACGAAGTAAATCGCGAGCGAATGACGCTATGCGTGTTCTAAGGGCTTTATTTAACTTCGCTATCAACGAATATGAAGATGATAAAGGAAAATCATTGATACTTGAAAATCCTGTTCAACGTTTATCTCATAAACGTGCTTGGTATCGCGTTGAACGTAGGCAAAGTGTGATTAAACGACACGAATTGGCTCAATGGTACCAAGGATTACAAAAGCTTACTCACCGATATGATCTTAAACAAGCTGAAATGATGAAGGATTATTTTTTACTTGTCTTATTTACAGGCTTGAGGCGTGCAGAAGCGGCAACGTTAGAATGGAAAAATATTGATTTCAAGGATTATACATTAACAGTTAATAAAACTAAAAATGGGCAAGTACATACTCTTCCATTATCAAGTTTTACTTATGAGTTATTACTACGCCGAAAAAAGGAAGCTATAGGCAATTTTGTTTTCCCAGCCACTAACGGTAAGAAAGGACATTTAATTGACCCTCGTAAAGCAATGTTAAAAGTAGCAAGCGAATCAAGGATTGAATTTACTGTACACGATTTGCGCCGCACATTTATCACCTTGGCAGAATCATTAGATATCCCTGTTTATGTATTAAAGCGCCTGCTCAATCATGCACTTATAACAGACGTGACGGCAGGTTATGTTGTTATTAATATTGATCGTTTACGAAAGCCTATGCAGCTTATTACTGATACGTTGATTAAGTTAATGAGAATCAAAGAAAATATTAACTTTAAAACAAATGAATTAGTTCCTGATGTATCTTTACCCAATTTATAAATTCTTCTCATAAATATTATTGAGATTACCGTTATTAGTTATTCTCAAAATTTAATATTCATTTATTGCGTGCATAAAATTACCTTCTAGCACTACATCTAGTGTCTTTCAATTCAATGTAACTATCTGATTTAATTAGATTTCCTAGTAATTACCTTTAAGGGATTTTTATGACGATTCAAAAATTGTATTTAAACGAAAGCGAAGCCAGTTACCGTTATGGCTACAGCCGCCAATGGTTTCAGCGCGAACGATGGAAAGGCACAGGCCCTAAGTTTCTCAAAATAAGCGGTAAAATACTTTACCCGCTGGAAGATACCGACAAATGGTTTTCTACTTCCACCTTGAAACAAAGTACCAGTGAAACAACAGGAGGTAAAAATGATTAAGGCTAAAATAAGACATTTAAAACCACAAACACTCTTGTTGCGAGACAGGTTGATTGAACGTCCTTACAACACCCATGAGCTTCATACTAATTTACTTATTTATAGCCCGTCTTCTCGCATTAAAGAGTTGGAGCAAATTGGGTGCGCTATTGAAAGACAGTGGGTCAAGATTAAACACGCTAATGGCGATGTACGCCGCATAAGACAATATGCCTTGGTTTCTCAATTTGATAAAGAGGATAACTATGAAATTTAAAAGTAGAGAAGGACTAAGTATTAACGGTACTCAGCCCTTTCATAAACACCAAACACACTACTATGCTACCGCAAAGCGATCATTAGTGCCACTTTCTAATAAGAAACGGCGACAATTTGATCCGAACATGCTGCCTAACCCTCGCGAATATTACGCGGGGGTGTTAAAGAAATTTCATCCGCGAAAAAAACAAGCCACAGCACTTTGTCCATTTCATTCAGATAAAATTCCCTCACTATCTGTCAATTTAATCCATGGGATGTTTTTTTGTTTTAGTTGTGGTGCAAAAGGAGGAAACGTTCTCAAATTTCACATGCGCTTATGTGGGATTGAGTTCACTAAAGCCGTCACTGAATTAGGAGCCTGGAAGTATGAGTAACGTACCAACACAAGAAATCATCCAAGATTTAATAAATAAGTTTGCAAAAAGTGACTTAAAACGCGAATTTACAAACTATCAGCATACCCACACGCATTATTATTATAATAAGGATGGAACCATTTCAATGTTAAAGATCCGTTTAAAGAACCTTAGCACAGGTGAGAAGTGGATAAGGCCTTTTCGCTATGATAGCGAACGAAAAAATTATACTATTGGAGAACCGAAGTTTGATCAAGGTAAACCCTTATATCGCTTGCCTGAGCTAATTGAGCGCGCGAATGAGACTATTTGGTTCTGTGAAGGAGAAAGTTGCGTAGAGGCCATGGAAAATTATGGGTTATTAGCGACAACGTCAGGTTCAGCCAACTCAGTTAATAAGAGCGATTTTACACCTCTTGCCCATCGTAAGATAAATTTTTTCTACGATTCAGATGAGGCGGGAATAAAGTATCGCGATAATGTTACTTGCGAACTGCAAGGTTTAGGTTCTCAAGTTGCTTGGGTTGATATCGATAGACTATACCTTCCAAAAGGTGGTGATTTTATCGATTGGATGGAAGCAAAAGGAAATATCACGCAAGAAGATATCTTACAGCTTCCTTTAATTGATGCACCAAACTTAAAAGAAATAACTGCCCCGTTTTGTCGATTTAATGTGAGTGAAGATGGCGTATTTTATTGTAAAGAAGAAGGGAAATTGCCTATCTGGCTTTGTGCAAAATTAAAAATAACGGCATTAACTCGTGACCCCAATAATGAGAATTGGGGGCGCATATTGGAATTTCGTGATGCAGATGGACAATTTCACCATTGGAATATGCCTGACAGCTATTTAAAGGGAAATGGCGAACAAGCGATAAGTGAATTACTACGTTTAGGCCTTAATCTCCATACTGGACAAAAACAAAGAAAATATATTATAGAATATATTGGTACAAGCCAGGTAGAAACTAAAGTGCGTTGCGTTCCTCATACAGGTTGGTATGAGCAATCGTTTGTCTTACCGGCTAAAGTGTATAGCCCAGCTGAAACTAATATCAAAGAAACCTTACTCTATCAAAGTGATTATACTTTACACAATTATGGATGTTCTGGCAGTTTCGAGGATTGGAAAAACAATATTGCGCCATTGTGTATCAATAATACTCGACTTACCTTTGCAATTTCACTCGCCTTTGCAGGTCCTTTAGTGGGATTATTAGGTTTAGAAAGTGGCGGTTTTCATTTGTTGGGTGAAAGTAGTATCGGAAAAAGCACCTTATTAGCGGTAGCGGCTTCGGTGTATGGAAGTGAGCATTATGTACATAATCTCCGTGCTACAGACAATGCTATAGAAGGTTTAGCAGCGCAGCATAATCATTCATTGCTTATTTTGGATGAATTATCGCAACTTAACCCTCGTATTGCCGGTGAAGTGTTTTACATGCTGGCTAATGGTCAAAGTAAATCGCGTGCTTTTAGAACGGGACAAGCAAGGAATAGGTATTATTGGCGTTTAATGTTTTTAACAAGCGGCGAATTGTCATTAAAATCCCATTTGGAATCAATGGGACAAATAATTAAAGCTGGCCAAGAAATTCGATCGGTCAATATCTCAGCTGATGCAAATAAGGGTCATGGTGTGTTTGATGTATTACACGACTTTAAAGATGGTGCTAGTTTGTCTAACCACCTGAAGAAACAATGTCAACAATACTATGGTACTGCTATTGATGCTTTTCTAACGTATTTGGTTAAGGAAGATAAGACACGAATTAGAGAATTAAGAGATAAGTTAATACTTAAATTCTTACAACGTGTGAAAGGCGAAGAAGCGCATGGCCAAGTTAAGCGTGTTGCAGAGCGGTTTGCATTGGTTACAGTAGCCGGTGTGTTAGCTTCGGAATGGGGCATTACGGGTTGGAGCATTGAAAACGTCGCGAAGTCAGGAATTGCATGCTTTGAATCATGGTTTGAAGATAATAGGGAAGCAGGTAATAATTCTTCCGAAGAACACAAAATATTAGAACAAGTTCGTCACATTTTTTTATCCCAATCATCGCGCTTTGAGTCTTTTTTTGCAAAATCAACCCCTAAAAGTAATCGAGCCGGATTTGAGGATGAGTCAAAACATCAACTTAACTCTGGTGATTATTACGTTTTCCCAGAAACCTATAGAAAAGAGGTTTGCAAAGGCTTTGAGCCTCAGGCAGTGACAGCACTTCTATTGAGAAAGGGTTTTCTAGTGAAACATCCATCCAGTGGGAAAATAGATGAATCAATTTATGTTCCTGCGTTGGGTAAAACAGCGCGTTTATATCATATTTCTTCAAACATTATTGGGCCTAAGAAAGAAGAAAAAATGGGTTAGCTAAAAAGGCATATGATATATGTGAGAAATGCGATATTGTTATAACTCATTGAATTAATGATATTTATTAATAAACTGCTTCTCACAAAAGTGTTTATATGAGTTGTGAGAAATGTGAGAATTTAATTAATTGTATAGAAAATAAACACTATCTCACGAACTCCCAAGCGAAAAAAATGGAGTTGTGAGAGGTTTTGGCCATTGAGTTCTTGATTTTAAAGAGTTTGTCATGACCTCACAAACCTCACGCGTCTCACACACTATTTTAGCCAAGCATAAAATATAAACCTCTAACGCCTAAGCTGAGAGGAGTATAAATAAAAGACACATTTACTTAGATTGCTTGAGTAGCAGTTAATGAGTTTGTAGCATATTGGATTAGCTAAATATAAGGCGATACTAAT
This sequence comes from Oxynetra semihyalina, assembly GCA_018239305.1. NCBI lineage: Eukaryota > Metazoa > Arthropoda > Insecta > Lepidoptera > Hesperiidae > Oxynetra > Oxynetra semihyalina. Next base: position 9,051 of record DVPS01000015.1, on the reverse strand, counting down.
ATTCTATGCTAATGTTTGGGAATCACATCACTTGAAGTAGGTAAGGCTATGTTAAAAGTTGTGGCTAAACTTTAACTAATCCCTGACCAAGCTCAGTATTTGATGATTATGGTCATTAAATCCAGACACTAGCTTGATACAAAAGTTAAGCCAGAGGATAAAGAGGCATATATTTAAAATATAAACATACAAAATTATTAATCGTGAGACTATTACAAAATTAAACTCTTCCCTGCATATGGATATTTTGACTTTTATTACCATTATGGTAGTATAGTAGCGCATTAATTTTAGAATTATAATAACAAGGAATGTAATTATGACTATTCAATTTTTAATAAAAATTATCCCTGCTTTATATAAAAGGATTGTCTCCTTTCTCAATAAAGAAAAAACCAACATTCAAGCTATTCAAAAAAATATTAGCAATATCAAATTTAAATATATACTGACTGAAATATACAATGGTTCACTGCAAAATTACAAAATAACCGCTCAAATTCCTTTAACCTGCATTAGTTCATCGGCGCAATTAAGCCTAGCTAAAGAAGGTATCAAAAAAGAATTACACCATAAGCTTAAATCTAATACCAATTTAATTTATGAATTTAAATTAGTAAAAGAATCTATTGATCAAATAGATAATATTTTAACTAATTATTTTGGTGTGTCTAAATTTCGAATGATCTTATCTTCTTTAAAAAATTTTATAAATGATGTTAATCCTTATAACAATACTATTTTTGATGGTTACAGATCATTAATGGAACATATTTTCAAATATTTTCCAATAAATGAAGAGATTATTTGGCAAAATCTTAAATATTCTCTGAAAAAAGAGGGTAGATGGGGAGGAATGTTAGTTAGAGCACACAACTTTGATGAATTTCTTGCTCTTTGTCATAACTTTATTGGAGAAGATTATATATTTAATAATATTTTGAATTATTTCGAAAATTATATAAATTCTTCACTAGAAGAAATAACTAATTATATCAATGAACATGAAAAAAATAAAATAATTAAAAGGAATTTTTGCAGGCTAAAAAACTTTTTTTCTAGGTCTAAAGTTTTTAATATTCTCTCTATTTAATTAGAGCTTTTGCTAATTTGGAATAAAATACTTTTTTGAATCCGCAGATTCGCGCTGTTCGCTAATTTATTACAGTAAATTTTTAATAGTTCTTGGGTTAAAAATTGCTCCGCCACAGACCACCTGAATTATCAAGAATGTCATAATGAATTTTAATAACTTCTTCAGTGGTTAATGTTTTTATCTTATGCATGAAATTAACGTTTTGCTAATTCTTTGAACACATCGGGGTATTTTTTTAAGCATTTTTTTGTAGCTTTTTCTACCTCAGATTTTGATGCATAAATTATTTTGACATTGTGATAATTTTTTTTGTTTGAGTTTCTTTTCTTTCTCATATTTATATTTTTTTCTTCGCTGACTTTGAATGCCTTTTTTCGTCGTCGATAACCCTTATTGCACCGAGGCCTATTACAATAGAAGCTATAATAATTGGCAAAAAAGATAAAAGATTTTCATTTAAACAATTCACTATGTGATCCAAGACGAGCAAGCCTTAATGTATTTTTATCTGGTTTTTTATAAATTAACAAAAGGTCTGGTTTAATATGGCATTCACGATAACCAACCCAATTATTACTTAAAGAATGATCCCAGTTTTTTTCCGGTAGTGCTTTATCTTCCACTAAGTACGTTATGATTTCGGAAAGTAAAAAATCTAAATTTTTTCTATAGCGTGACATAGATTTGACGCGCTTATAGTCTCGTTTAAATGCTGTCGAACGCTCAATCTTCATCATTCAGATCTTTTATTAGAGTATTTACACTACTTAATTTTTTGCCCTTACCGGACTCAAGTTCTTTAATAGCTTTTCTAGTTAGTGAACTAGGCACTTTTACCTCAAAAGGTAATCGCCGTTCTTCCGCTACCCTTAGCATGAGCAGGCGTATAGCGTCTGAAATAGATAGGCCCATAGCCTCTAATGCATCAGAAGCTAACTCCTTAGTTGTAGTGTCAATCCGAGCCCGGACATATGTATTACTTTTAATCATAATTAGTAAACTTTATAAATAATTAAGACAATTGTAGTCTCATTGAGACTACAATTCAAGTGTAATGATATATGCATTAAGTCTGTTATACTGTTAAATTGGTTAAATTTTCATTTTTATATTTGGTGTAATAGTGCATAAAGATAATGAATCTAAACGAAAAGATAGAATAGGGAAAAAAGTTATAACTCTATATGTACCCTATGAGATGTGGGAAAAATTAAAATTGATAGCTGTTAAGGAAGAAAGTAATTTAAATCAACTTTGTAAAGAGGGAATAAATTACATTATCAAAAAATATGAAAAATGATTGAAGCTTGCATATAACAGACGTCTGTTATATTATTAAGTTTGTAACAACAGTGCGTTCCCTAAGGAATCTGACCTCCTCAGGGACATTTAACACAACCAACTACTAAGGAGTTAGTTATGACCGCAAACGTCATTTTAGAGCAATTCGTCCGACAAAAACAACTCGCAGGTGATTATCTATCGCAAACTTATCAATATTCTTTCGAACTAGATAATTTAATAAAAGCATCAAAAGAGCTTTTCTTTCGTATTCAAGACCAAGCAAGGTCCTTACCCAATCTGCGCGATAAAGGATTCAAACTTGTTAAATATTTTGAAGATTTAAATCTTTTCCAAATAACCGGAATTAAGCAGCTTCGAAAAGCCATTAAAAACAATCTATCCAAAGCTTTAAATAAATTAGAAAAAATGGAGGTAGCTCATGCTTGATACTTTAACTCAACAACTGCAAAAGCTAAGCGCCAAAACTTATAAGCTTCTATCTACCACAGCACCTCAAATAAAAGCCTCTAAAACAGAAATTAAAGTCTTGCATGAGCGTTATACAAAAGGATTGGATTTACTTAAACAAATTGGCTTTCGATTTCAAGGAAAGAGTGTACTAAATACATGCTATCAAACTCATTCCGAGTTACTAACAAAAAATAACACAGATTAATTTTCAGGCAGTATAAAAAAAAGCGCATCGACAGAGTGCATCGAACACTCTGCCGGTGCTGGCCACCACCAACTAATTAGGAGTCAATGATGGTTGCAAACAGCATAGATCGTTTTAACTTTCCGAGCAAATTATCGTTTGAAATTACAAATTATTTAGAGCAACAAACTCTTATTCTAGAATATCTTAAAAAAGCAAAAGCTAAGATTCAAGTTTCTCTGTCGGATGATTTTTTAGATTATGATTTTGAGACAATTCACCACTATTTATGGGGACTTAATGATCGAATAGAAATAACTGTATCGATGTTTGAAAATCTAATGGATATTTTTAATAAACTAAAGTCGGGTCTACTATAAATTGCTTGAGAAATGGGAGAAAGCTTAAATTATTTAAATTTTCTCCTCTTTAAAGTTTTACTTGTTTAAGCGTTCAGCTTAGATTCTTTGATTATTCTGTTTTTATACCATTAGCAAACTCTCGTCCTCAAGAAAAATTAAAATAAACTTACTAAATAAGTACTACAGCCTTTTTCTTTACACGCTTTATTAATTAAAATATTCACCAAAACTATTAGTGGTCAACAATCCTTAGTTGTATTAAGGACCACACTGCTTGAGTATCTAAGTGCTACCATTAAATTTAAATTACATCAAAGATTTCTTATGTATTTCTAAAATTAGTAAGCTTGAGAGGTTACTAAGCGTTTGAGACAAATTTTAATATTCAGATGGTTGATATTGAAGAGCTTGAGTTGCTTATAAGTATAAGAGGAGTATTGATGTCAAAATTATCCCAACTGATTCAATATTTTAGTGCTGGTTACGACACCTATACGACACGGAAACTCTTAATGTTTTTATAAGTTAGATAAACCCTTGATTTCTCTGGTGGCCGAAGGTGGAATCGAACCACCGACACAAAGATTTTCAGTCTTCTGCTCTACCGACTGAGCTATTCGGCCAGTTTACATTTAATGTCTGCATTCCGTATTTCGGAATGTTTCTGCTGTTTCGCGAACACCAGTCGAGTGATCTATTTTGTGAAATGTTGTCACTGTTTAGTAAACTGCAGTTAAGTTGCGTATTAAAGCGTTTAGTTAAAGTTGAGTCAAGCGAATCATAAAATTTATTCATCATCATCGATACAATAGGCATTGTAAACTATTTCCAATTAACTTTCGCAGAATTTACCAAAAATTTGTTACGATTAGTGTTCATCTAATTTTAGATGCATGAATTTATCGATAGTATTTATTAGCTATCCTTTCTAAGGGTTGGCTATTCTTTAACCTCATGATTTTAATCCCCATTCGCGAAGCTTCTGCTGACTGAGTAAATCCAACATGAAACGAGGTTATTTCTCAACTTTAAATTTGTAGTCAGTTGCTGTATGATTCCCGCCATAAATGATAGAATATTAACCAAATGAGAGTCTTAGGGCTTATTTATGTCACGGGTTCCTACAGCAGCACATTGGCGAGATTCGGCACGCATACCACGATTTTTTTTAATTGATGCGCGGGCGGCTTTTCCGTTACTTTTGTTTTTACTCCATATTCGGGTTTGGAGCTTTATATTGGCGATAGCGGCGATGGCATTTTTTGGCTTATTAGAACGCTATGGTTTTACTGTTACGGTTTTTTTACGTTGGTTACGCACAGTGCTAGCGGGTCCACGAAAGATAGCTGTCCCATGGTGGAAGGAGTAAAGATCCATGGAATTAAAAAAAGCATTACATTCCATTGCCAAGTCCTTGGGGGCTAATTTTACCTTAAAATCGAGACCTATTATCTATGATGAGGTTTTTTCTGAAATTGGGTTATTGCCAGCGATCGCTCGTCGTGCGGACCAACTGTGTTCGTTGTGCTTAGGTTATGGGATTGGCGTTACTTTTGATGAAATAGAACACTCTTTGCTAGGAGTAAAAGCCAGTTTTGATGAAGTGACACCTAATATTTTACGATATCTTTGTATTACCGATGTATTATGTGAGTTGATGCAAAATGGAGGCTCAACAACACAAACCCCGCTTGATGAACTCATGTACGACTAGTACATATTAAATTAAGACAACCTACATGAATGAGTCTTTACGCAGGTGTTTTGCTTAAAGACTTAAAAGAATAATTTTGAATTTTTTTATAGAGGCTCGAATGTCGTTTCCTTTAATGTCTGTTAAAAAAAACCCACTAAGATTGGCTATTGCGCAAGCTTACTACACTGACGAAACTTCCTGCGTTAAACAATTATTACAGCAAGCGACTTTACCTCGTCAGCTTACAGAAAAAATTGCGCAACGTGCCGCTCGATTGATTGAGCAGATTCGGGCACAGCGCTTGTCCAAAGGGGGGTTAGACGCGTTTTTATACGAATATGATTTATCCAGTGAAGAAGGGATAGCCTTGATGTGCTTAGCAGAAGCCCTATTACGAATCCCCGATAGTGATACGGTGGATGCCTTATTAAAAGATAAAATTACCAATGCCGATTGGGCTTCTCATCTTGGCCAAAGCGCCTCTTTTTTTGTTAATGCCAGTACTTGGGGATTAGTATTAACGGGGAAATTATTGCAATCGAATCAAACGAGTGGTTTAGGGAATGCTTTACGTCGCTTTGTCGGCCGCAGCAGTGTACCCATCATCCGTCAAGTAGTTAAACAAGCGATGCAGGTGTTAGGTCGTCAATTTGTGATGGGTCAGGGAATTGATGAAGCATTAAAACGGGCGAAATCCTATGAAGCAAAAGGCTATTGCTTCTCCTATGATATGTTGGGCGAGGCAGCGCGGACTGAAAAAGACGCAGAACGTTATTTTCAAGCCTATTACAAGGCCATCATTACCATTGGTAAAGCATCTTCAGGCAAAGTACTCAATGATGCCCCCGGTATTTCAATTAAATTATCTGCCTTACATCCGCGTTATGAATTTGCTAAAAAGGAAGTGGTTGTTCCTTTTTTAACTAAACAATTAAAAACACTCGCTTTAGCCGCAAAAGACCATAATATTACACTGACAGTCGATGCTGAAGAAGCGGATCGTTTGGATATTTCTTTGGATATTATTGGTGCGGTATTTTGTGATCCTGATTTAGCGCATTGGGAAGGATTTGGTTTAGCCGTGCAGTCTTATCAAAAGCGCGCACCTTTTGTGATTGATTGGTTGATTGAGCTTGCTAAAAAGCATAAGAAACGCTGGATGGTTCGATTAATTAAGGGCGCTTATTGGGATACCGAAATCAAAAATGCCCAATTAAAGGGATTACAATCTTATCCTGTGTTTACACGTAAAGCAGCCACCGATGTGTGTTTTGTGGCCTGTACCAAAAAATTATTGGCCCACCCTACAGAAATCTATCCACAGTTTGCAACTCATAATGCTTATACTTTAGCGACGATACTGGAATTGGCTGGCAAGAATCGCGATTTTGAAATGCAATGTTTACATGGCATGGGCTATACCTTATATGATCATATCGTTGGGCCTAAGCATCTTAATATTCCGTGTCGGGTTTATGCACCGGTGGGTGGACATGAAGATTTATTGGCTTATTTGGTGAGACGTTTATTAGAAAATGGAGCAAATACTTCATTCGTGAATCGGATTATTGATCCGACCATTCCCATTGAAGAGATGTTAGAAGATCCAGTGCAGAAATTAATGCAATTGAAAATAATTCCTCATCCTAAAATACCTTTGCCAAGAGATATTTATGAGCCGGGTCGTAAAAATTCTTATGGCGTGGATTTTGCAGATAGTGAAACTTGGGAACCCTTGGCTAACCAGATAGAAGCAGCGACTAAAAAAATCTATAGTGCGGGTCCTTTGATTAAAGGTGAATTAGTCGAAGCGGGGAAAATGCGGGGAATTCATAACCCAGCCAATCCCCAAGAAATTATCGGATATGTTAGTTTAGCAAGTGCCGAACAGCTAGAGCAGGCAATCAGTTATGCCTATCAAATGAATTTTACTTGGGCTAATACACCCGTTGAACAACGGGCGGCTTGTTTGGAACGGGCTGCCGATCTTTTTGAACAACGTTTAAGTGAATTTATGGCTTTGGCGGTCAATGAGGGTGGTAAAACACTCTATGATGCATTAGCTGAGGTGCGCGAAGCAGTCGATTTTTGTCGTTATTATGCCATGCGTGCCCGTTTAGATTTAGCACCCCAATTATTACCAGGACCTACGGGTGAAGAAAACTGGTTAAGTTTTCAAGGCAGGGGAGTCATTGCTTGTATTAGTCCCTGGAATTTTCCTTTAGCTATTTTTATTGGTCAAGTCACAGCCGCTTTAGTCACAGGAAATACTGTCATCGCTAAACCCGCGAGTCAAACACCCTTAATTGCAACGGCTGCGGTACAACTTTTACATGAAGCGGGAATTCCCGGAGAGGTCCTGCAACTACTACCCGCAAGCGGCGCTGTGATTGGGCCAAAAATAACGTTTGATCCGCGGGTTAAAGGAATCGTCTTTACCGGCTCTACTGAAACAGCACGTGAAATCAATCAAGGTTTAGCCAGTCGTGAAGGGGGGATTTTACCCTTTATCGCCGAAACCGGTGGACAAAACGCTATGATCGTTGATTCTTCCGCACTTAAAGAACAAGTGGTTGTTGATGTATTGAATTCGGCTTTCGGTAGTGCGGGTCAACGTTGTTCAGCATTACGGGTATTGTTTGTACAAGAGGAAATGGCCGATTCGTTAATTGAAATGCTTTGCGGTGCGATGGCGGAACTTAAAATAGGTAATCCGAGTGAGTTGTCGACGGATGTTGGCCCAGTGATTGATAGTGCGGCTAAAAAAACCTTACAAGAACATTTTGAGCGCATGTCTCAAGAAGCGACATTGCTTTATCAATGCAAGCTGCCAAGTGAATTAGATCAAACTAATTTCTTTGCGCCCAGTCTATTTGAATTAACCAGTTTGGATCTTTTGAAACGAGAAGTGTTTGGTCCTATTTTGCATGTTATACGCTATGCCGCTAAGGATCGTGAGCAAGTGATCCATGCTATCAATCACACTGGATATGGTTTGACCTTAGGTATACAAAGTCGCATACAACATACCATTAATAGTATTTCCCGCCAGGTGCATGTCGGCAACCAATACGTTAACCGCTCTATGATTGGTGCAGTGGTGGGTGTACAGCCTTTTGGTGGTGAAGGTCTTTCTGGTACTGGACCTAAAGCCGGAGGTCCGCATTATCTTCCTCGTTTGTGCTTGGAACGCTCCTTGTCAATCAATACGACGGCAGCGGGAGGTAATGCCTCTTTGCTTTGCTTGGAGGAATAATGGATCATAGTTTTGTCTTTTCTATCTTTATTATTTTTACCGGCGCTGCGGTATTAGCGACGATAGCACTCTATACTCACCAATCTTTACTAGTGGCTTATATCTTATTAGGCGTACTTTTGGGCCCTAGTTTGTTGAAGGTAGTACCCAATTTGGGTTTAGCACGTGATATTGGTGATGAAGGTATCATCTTTTTGTTATTTTTGGTGGGTTTAGATCTCACTCCCCAAGAATTTTTTCGAAGTTTACGTAAAACAGCGATAGTCACCTTAGTGTTCAGTGCGTTATTTACGACTATCGGTTTTGCCGTCGGCTATCTATTTAGTTTTACACTACTAGAAAGTTTATTAATCGGCGCCAGCTTAATTTTTTCGAGTACTATTATTGGTCTTAAGTTATTGCCTACCTTAGCGTTACATCATAAACCGATTGGTGAAACGATGATCAGTGTTTTATTACTTCAAGACTTATTGGCTATAGGTATGTTGTTGTTTGTGCATGGCGCACACCTGACCGGTTCTAAATTAGCGGATTTAGGATTGACTTTAATTACTTTTCCTTCATTGCTCGCTTTCGCTTTTGTTGTTCAACGATATTTCATCAGTAAACTGTTTGTCCGTTTTGATCGTGTGCAAGAATATCTTTTTTTAGTGGCACTTGGTTGGTGTTTAGGATTAGCAGAATTGGCACGTGTTTTAGGGT
>DVPS01000014.1:0-43855 GCA_018239305.1 Oxynetra semihyalina | reverse complement strand
CACTCTCATTTGTTCAAATTGCAGTCATTAGCAACCTTCTTGCAACCAATAAAATACCTTCATGTTTACCCTCTTCTCGGCCCTTTTGTTCTAATTGCTGTGCTAGAGTCATGATGCCCTCTTTATAGTTTGGTAAGGCCTCAGCTTAAGTTGAGTAAAACTGCTCGAAATTCTTAGATTCGACTTCTTGACTAACATAATACAGCAAACTTTTAAATTGTTCATGTGTTAGGAACTGCTTAGCCACCTGTAAAGCTATATCTTGTATAAATTTCAATGCATCCCTCTTATGGATATTTTTTTGAATAAGCTCCAATATCGCCATTCCTCTGTGGGTACGTAGTTCTTAATCGGAAATAATAGTAATATCAATGAGTGGGTAAGGTTTTAGAGAAGTTCCCTTGAGCTAGTTCTTTATTTTCAAAGCAATCCAGGATATTTGTATTGTAAGGATAAGGACTTTTTTTGCCTTTGTGAAAAAGTAAAGGAATAATTATAGGTAAAGTTTGGTTACCTTGATCTAAATGCTGCTTCATGATGGCTATTTGATACCGCAATAGTTTAAATGGCGTGAGCTTATTGGGAGTTGTTTCATGCTCAATAAGTGTATAAATATAACCTTCCGATCCTGCGATCTTTACTGAATAAAAAATATCTGAGAAATAGTGCTTCAAATCTTTTTCTACAAAACAACCTGGTTTAAAACTTAAAGCAGTAAATTCACAATGTTTTCTTATATATTCAGGTATTGCAACGCACTATTCTCAATTTGAATATAACAATTTAATTTGTGCTGCTAATAAGTTTTGTGAATTAAAAAATAATTTAGTGATTGTGAAAGAAAAATTATTAGCTCCCGCAAAAGTCCCCCACGAGAATTTTGTGGATCATTTGAAAGTATATAAGTCTTTGATTTTACTGGTGGGCCGTGATGGGTTCGAACCATCGACCAATAGATTAAGAGTCTACTGCTCTACCAACTGAGCTAACGGCCCAAAATATGGGGTGAACGATGGGGATCGAACCCACGACAACCGGAATCACAATCCGGGGCTCTACCAACTGAGCTACGTCCACCATTAACCATAAGGAATCATTAGGAATTGGTGCGCCTGGCAGGACTCGAACCTGCTACCCTCGGCTTAGAAGGCCGATGCTCTATCCAGATGAGCTACAGGCGCTTTCCTGAAAATTATCATCTTTAAATAACAAGGCTCACTTCCCAAAATCTAAAGCTAATCCTTAAGTGCTTTTTTAAATTTTTTAAACCTAAGTGTTGGCAAGTTTAAAAATAATACTAATATCTGGTTTAATTTGATATAGTAAATTAAGCGTACAAATGATAAAAAATAAATACAAAAAATTTGGTCGGGGTAGAGGGATTCGAACCCCCGACATCCTGCTCCCAAAGCAGGCGCGCTACCAGACTGCGCTATACCCCGTAATCTATAAAGTTTAGAGCCGTTATATTAAGCCACTTTATCAGCAAAAATTTGTACCAGCTGCGGGTAAGGATAATACCTGCGCAATCGATTAATATCAACTAGTCTATTCATTACCAGTAAGGCCGCAGCTAGGCCTACGTTATTTATTCAGTTTTTATCGTTAACTTTTAGCTCAATGAAAATAAATAAATCTAAAAAAGTAGCTTTAAAATCGAATATGCCTCGTATGTTATACTAATAAGATTTTTTTGAAGAGGCATTTACACGCCTCATTAGAGGGTCTATGCCCGTAGTTACTCAGTTTTCTTTACTAAAAAATCGACGGTTTATCCCTTTATTGCTAGTTCAATTTTTGGGCGCTTTTAATGATAATGTCTTTAAAAACGCTTTAATTATTTTAATTACTTACCAGCTCATTACCCAATCCGAATTATTGCAACAGCTTTCAGTAACTATAGCCGCTGGATTATTTATTTTACCTTTTTTCCTTTTTTCGGCATTCGCAGGGCAATTGGCCGATAAACTTAGCAAAAAATATTTAACCATAATCATTAAAGGCTTTGAATGTTTATTTATGTTATTGGCTAGTTTAGGGTTTTATCTTCATTCAGTCAGTTTATTGATGCTAGTATTATTTTTTATGGGGATGCATTCAACTTTTTTTGGACCGATTAAATATGCAATCTTACCCGATCTTCTAGAAAAGAATCAGTTAATTGCGGGCAATGCTTTAGTTGAAGCAAGTACGTTTATTGCTATTTTGATAGGAACTATTTTAGGTGGTTTGGTAATTGCCAGTCACATGGATCTAAGAGAGATTTCAACTATTATAATTTCTATTGCAGGTTTAGGTTTATTTGCTAGCTTTTACATTCCAGCGACAAATAAAGCAAACCCAAACCTAAAGTTAAATTTACATTTAATTCAAGCCTCATTACAAATAATTGAGCAGGTAAAAACTGAAAGAAAGGTTTTTTTAGGAATACTCGCAATTTCTTGGTTTTGGTTGATTGGCGCTACGTTTTTAACACAATTTCCTAGCTTTACTAAAAATACTCTGCAAGCAGATGCTAGCGTAGTAACAATTTTTTTAATTATTTTTACGATTGGTGTTGCTAGTGGTTCATTAGTTTGTAATCTATTACTAAAAGATAGAATAAGTATGAAATGGATACCCATGAGCTTATGGTTAATGAGTATTTTTATTATTGATCTTTATTTTGCCTCAAACCATCTACCACATAAAGTAGAAAAGCTAACGAATTTTGTCGGTTTTTTTAACTCGTTAACTCATTGGAGAATTTGCATAGACTTGCTAGGGTTATCAGTGAGTGGTGGAATTTATGCTGTACCTTTATATACCTTAATTCAAACAGATACTGCTACCGAACATCGTGCTAGGACGATTGCTGCTAATAATATAATTAATTCTATCTTTATCGTTGTTTCTAGCATAATTATAGTTTTTTTAGTTAAAATTGATTTAAGTGTTATACAAATCTTTTTATTATTGGGAATCATTAATACAGGATTAGCCGTTTACGCAACAAGGCTAATACCACAAGGATTGATTAAACCACTTTTACGAAAGATTTTACGATGCCTTTATGACGTTAAACTAAGTGGTTTTGAAAATTACAAGCATGCTGGGGAAAGTGTAGTTATTGTTGCTAATCACACTTCTTTTTTAGATGTGGTTTTACTGTATGCTTTTTTACCAGATGAGCTTTTATTCGCAATTAACAGTTTTACTTCACGTATTTGGTGGATTCGTCCTTTTTTATATTTTTCTAAGGTTTTTGAATTAGATCCCTTAAATCCTTTAGCTATTAAGACTTTAATCAAAGAAGTAAAAAAAGGTCAAAAATGTGTGATCTTTCCAGAAGGAAGGATTACCACAACGGGTGCGTTAATGAAGCTTTATGAAGGTCCTGGATTAATAGCGGATCATGCCAAAGTTAATTTACTACCAATTCGTTTACAAGGAGCACAATATACTCCCTTCTCGCGTTTGCGTGGCAAAGTTCAAATACGATGGTTTCCAAAAATTTATATTTCAATTTTGCCACCCAGAAAATTTATTGTTGATCCTAGCATGAGTAGTCGAAAAAGAAGACAAGTTATTAGTAATCAACTTTATGACATGATGGTTGAGATGCTATTTCGAAGTACGGATTATAATAAAACACTGTTTCAATCTTTATTAGAAGCAAGGGCAATTCATAAGGGACCTACCAAAATTTTAGAAGACATTACCCGAGTAGTGATTAATTATAATCAATTAATAACACGTTGTTTTATTCTTGGTCCTTATATGTGTCGTTACACTGATTACCAAGATGCAGTTGGGGTTTTATTACCAAATATGACGAGTGCGGTTATTAGTTTTTTTGCATTACAAGCTTACGGTAGGATACCTGCTTTATTAAATTATACGGCAGGATTTGCCCAAATAGAAACAGCCTGTGAAATTGCTCAAGTTCAGTGTGTTCTCACTTCAAGAAAATTTATCGAAGTAGCCAATCTTTTTGAGCTTATTAAACGTTTAATTGAAAAATCTATACAAATTATATATTTAGAAGATTTAAAAGAAGAAATTAATTGGAAAGACAAATTAAGAGCAATTTTATATAGCAGATTTCCTCAATATTATTATTATAAAAAACTAAAAAAAGGAACTAACCCACAAGATCCGGCAGTTATTTTATTTACTTCAGGATCAGAAGGTGAACCTAAGGGGGTAGTTCTCAGTCATAAAAATATACAAGCTAATCTTGCGCAAGTGACAACTCAAGTTGATTTTAACCAACGAGATATTTTCTTTAGTTCTTTGCCCTTATTTCATGCTTTTGGATTAACTGCTTGTATTATTTTACCCATCTATCATGGGATAAAAACATTTATTTATCCGTCTCCCTTACATTATCGTAAAGTTCCCAACATGATTTATGAATGTAATGCAACGATCATGTTTGGTGCTGATACTTTTTTAGCAGGTTATGGTCGGTATGCTCATCCTTATGATTTTTATAGCATTCGCTATGTTTTTGCGGGTGCAGAAAAATTAAAAGAAAAAACCCGAAAACTATGGATGGAAAAATTTGGAATTCGCATTTTTGAAGGTTATGGTGTAACGGAAGCATCGCCAGTTATTAGTGTTAATACTCCGATGCAAAACAAGCCAGGTACTGTAGGTAATTTTTTGCCTGGTATTCGTTATGAAATTGAACCTGTTCCTGAAATTAATCAAGGAGGTCGGTTATTAATATCTGGTCCGAACGTGATGCTAGGTTATTTAAGTAGGGAACAGATCGGTGAAATTATTCCCCCTAGCCATGGTTGGTATGATACGGGAGATATTGCTGAAGTTGATGCAGACGGGTATTTGTCTATAAAAGATAGGGTTAAACGTTTTGCAAAAATTAGCGGAGAAATGATTTCTTTAACAGCAATAGAAAACATAATTTATGAGCTATGGCCTGATAAACATCATGCAATATTAAGTGTTCCAGATACTAAGAAAGGAGAACAGATAATTTTAATTACAGATTATAAACTCGCTACTCGATCTTTACTTGTTAAGGCATTTAGAGATAAAGGAGTTTCTGAATTAAGTTTGCCGAGAAGGTTATACTTTATTGACAACATGCCATTATTAGGTAGCGGTAAAATAAATTACATTGCTGTAAAAATTTGGCTAGATCAACAATCTTAAAGTATCTCTTATATTTTTTCTGATTTTCTTATTAGTGCAAGCTTTTCTGCAATTTTTAGTTCTAAACCCCGAGAAACTGGAAAATAATATTTTTGGTTCTTTAGTTCTTCAGGAAAGTAGTTTTCTCCCTGGGCATAAGCATTGGGTTCGTCATGAGCATAACGATAGTTCTTTCCATAATTCAATTTTTGCATTAATTGGGTAGGAGCATTACGTAGATGTAGAGGGACTTCCAACGTACCCTTATCTTGAACATCTTTTTTAGCGGCATTAAATGCAGTATAGACGGCATTACTTTTTGCCGTGCAGGCTAGGTAAACAATGACTTGGGCTAATGCAAGTTCCCCTTCTGGACTGCCTAAACGCTCTTGAACTTCCCAAGCGCTTAATGCTAGTTGTAAACCTCGTGGATCAGCGTTACCAATATCTTCACTTGCCATACGAATTATACGCCGTGCGATATATAAAGGATCACAACCACCGTCAAGCATACGTGTTAACCAATACAATGCAGCATCGGGATCCGACCCACGTACCGCTTTATGTAAGGCTGAAATTTGATCATAAAAAATCTCACCCCCTTTATCAAAACGACGCAAGTTAGTTTGTGTAACTGTCTGTAATACATTTATGTCAATGATATTATTTTCTGTTAGATCGGCAGCAATTTCTAAAAGATTTAAAACTTGGCGTGCATCACCATCTGCGATAGTTGCTAATTGTTTTTTTACCGAGGGACTTATGAATAGATTTTTTTTGCCTAATCCATCAATATCATTGGTTAAAGCTCTGTCAATCACCTGTATAGTTTCTTCTACAGTTAATTTTTTTAGTACATAAACTCGTGTTCGAGAGAGTAAAGCATTATTAAGCTCAAATGAGGGGTTTTCTGTCGTAGCACCAATCAATATAAATAGACCTGATTCTATATAAGGTAATAAAGCATCTTGTTGCGTTTTATTAAATCGATGAATTTCGTCAATAAATAGTAAAGTTTTTTGGGATTGCTGAAGATGTAGCTGAGCTTGAGTGTGTTCTGCAATTTGGCGAATTTCTTTTACGCCTACTTGAAGTGCGGATAAGGATTCAAATCGGGCGGATATATGATTTGCCATTAATCTAGCTAAGGTGGTTTTCCCTGTTCCTGGTGGTCCCCATAAAATCATAGAGTGTATTTGTCCGCTTATAATTGTTTGGCGTAAAGCTTTTTGCGGGCCTAATAAATGGATTTGACCAAAAAAGTCATCTAAATGTTGAGGCCGCAAACGGGTGGCTAGAGGGGAGTATGGATATTCTGTGCTTATCATCTCTAGATTTATACGACGTCTCCCCCGCGGAGTCAATCATTAGGCTTTTTTATTAATGTTTATTAGATCGTTTTTCGATAGACTTAATAATGATTTCTGCAACATTTTTTTGTGTTGCTTTTTCTATTCCCTCTAACCCAGGTGAGGAGTTTACTTCCATTACCAGAGGACCTCTACTTGAACGTAACAAATCAACTCCAGCAATATTCAGGCCAATAACCTTTGCAGCTCGAACAGCAGTTGCTCTTTCTTCAGCAGTTAATTTAGCAAGTTTAACAGTTCCTCCACGATGAATGTTAGAACGAAATTCACCTAATTTTGCCTGTCGTTCCATAGCTGCGATGACTTTACCATTTACCACGAAGCAACGAATATCTGCCCCTTTTGCCTCTTTGATATATTCTTGAACCATAATATGCGCTTGTAAATCTAAAAAAGCTTCAATAACACTAATAGCGGCTTGTTGTGTTTCAGCGAGCACTACACCTATACCTTGTGTGCCTTCTAAAATTTTAATGACCAAAGGAGGGCCACCCACCATGCTGATAAGATCTTGAATGTCATCGGGAGAATAAGCAAAACCCGTGATAGGTAAACCAACACCTTTTCTGGATAAAATTTGTAGAGAACGAAGTTTATCCTGAGCTCGAGTTATAGCAATTGAGTTATTAGCAACAAACACACCCATCATTTCAAATTGCCTGACCAAAGCGGCACCATAAAAGGTAATTGAAGCTCCAATTCTTGGAATTATTGCATCAAATTTATCAAGAATTTTTCCTTTATAATGTATATAAGGATTTTGGGTTGTAATGTTCATATAACATCGCAAGGTATCAATTATTTTAACTTGATGTCCTCTTTTCTTAGCTTCTTCTTCTAAACGATAGGTAGAGTAAAGCTTTGGGCGACGAGATAAAATTGCAATTTTCATGGGATTATAGTTTTTTTACTGTATAAATAAGAATGTGAAGGATCAACCAGAAAACGCTGTTCCAAAGCTGTTCGACCTAATAGCATCCTAAAACGCATGGTATCTCTACTGGTCAAGGTAATTTCGATAGGCCAGTATTGTCTGCCCAGAACAACAGAGGTTTGAATAACACATCGACTTTCTTTATGACCACCCGAATCGGTAATTTCACGTATGTCGATTAAATCAGCAATACATTTAATTGATTTTTCAGGAAAGCGTTTTGGTTGAGGGTGTATAATGAAGCGTACTTGCTTTCGATGAGGAGTTTCTTCAACAACTTCAACACAACAAGCATGTAATGAAGAGGTTCGCGCACCAGTATCAACCTTCGTTTTTAAACGAGGAATTCCTAATTCAGGCAAAGAAACCCACTCTCTCCATCCAATTATGATTGGTGTGGTCATGTTATTTAACAATAGAAAGCTTAGGTTTAGCACCTGGTCTAACTCTTGGAGGGGGAGTCCCACCTTCATCACCGCTTTCTTCTTCCGTAAATACCATTCCTTGACCATTTTCGCGGCTATAAATAGCTAATACAGCTTGAATAGGCGCGTAAATAAGCATTGATTGGCCATTAAAACTAGCTTCAAATTGTATAGCTTGTGTATCAATTTTTAAATTTAATATGGCATCCGTTGATATATTTAAGGTAATTTTTCCGTCTTTAATACATTGTTTTGGCACTTCTACATGCGGTAGTTCAGTGTCTAAAAGAATATAGGGTGTTAACTGATTATCTGTAATCCAATCATAAAATGCTCGTAATAAATAAGAACGATTTGAGGTCATCATTTTAAATTTTCACTCCGAATTCGACCTCATTTAAGGTCGCTTTAAATGAGGAGCGTTTAAATAAGCGCTCTTCATATTCTTTAATAGCATTTGGCATAGGCGCTAGTTTAATATCTAAACGATGTAAACGCCATAATAACGGTGCCATGCAACAATCTATTAAAGTAAATTCATCACTTAAGAAAAATGATTTACCAGCAAATATGGGAGCTAGACTAGCTAAACTACTTTCTAATTTCTTTTGAGCAGCAAGCGTGGTCTCTGTAAGTTTATTTACTTTAGTATTATTAATTGAATTTTCAATTTGCTGTAATAGTGGGTACCAGTCTCGCTCAATTCGATAAATCATCTGGCGACTTTTTGCCCGAGCTACTGGGTATACAGGGAGCAAGGGGGGGTGTGGAAAGCGCTCATCCAAATATTCAGTAATAATATTGGTTTCATAAAGGACGAGATCCCGATCGATAATGGTAGGTACCGTGCCATAAGGATTGTTTTGTAACAGGCCTTCAGGTAAATCCGTGGGCGATACTTCTATAATTTCTGCGCTAATTCCTTTTTCAGCTAAAACAATACGTACCCTATGACTATAAGGGTCATTGATGTTTGCATATAAACTCATAGTTGAACGTTTACCGGCGGGTTGTGCCATATAAAAGGTTCTCCATATTAATAATTGAAAACACTTCTCACTACTTATGAAAAGTATTTATTTTTCTAGACTTCCCCAAATTTGCTTTTTTAAAATTGAAACAAAAAAGGTTAATAACAACAAGAATCCACATACCTTTTTACCTAATGATTGACGATTATTTTTAGTAGGCTCAGCTATATAAGCTAAAAAATTAACTAAATCAGTAACTATTTCTTCTAAAGTAGGAATTTCTGATCTGTTTTTATTAGAATGTAAATATAGCGCATGTTTATTAATTTTTAGGGATAACCGATCGTTAGTTTTATTGTTTACCTTAGGATAAGTTAGGTTATCCTTACGTATAATCGCTAATGGATCCGGCATTGCAGTATTTTTAACGTAACTATTATTAACTCCAAAAGGCCTCGTATCATCCAAATAAAAGCTAAGTAGGTAATTATACACCCAATCAGCACTTCTTGCCCGAATACTCAAAGATAGGTCTGGAGGAAGCTTTCCAAACCATAATAAGCTCTCTTTTTTATTCAAGCTTGATTTTATCGTATCGCTGGTTTTAGCCTGAGTAAAAATAAGATTTTCTTTTAATCGTGGCTGGCTGATTGCGTTGGATTCATCGTCAATTTTTAGATCAACCCCAAGCCGATTATAACGCATATATTGGAGGGAATGACACCCCGAGCAATAATTCATAAAATATTTTGCTCCGCGCTGCAAGGAAGCCAACTCTGAAAGTTGAATTGAGGATTTTGATTGTTTGTTTTCCAAAGAATTTGCTATTGTCAATGCAAACATGAAAATAAATAGAAAAAATAGAGTTATTTTCCACATATAAATTTTGGTAAAGGTTTATTTTTTTCATATTTTGTATAGATGGGCATGAGTAAAAAAAAAAGAAAATAGTTTAGTAGTAAAATTTGTACAATGAATATTTTTTTAGGTGTGAGTAGAGTGGTACTTAGATAGCTAAGCAAACAAAAACTTAAAGTAAAAGCACTTAGAGCGAATTTAGAATAAAAGCCCCGGTGGCGCATCGATCGAACCGGACTTCGATCTAACCAAGGTAATGCAAATAGCATGCAAAGAATTCCTGACATAATTAAAATACCTAAACCTTTATTGGGGATAACGCATAATACTCCATAAAAAGGAGCTAAATACCAAAGCGGTCTAATATGACTAGGTGTTATTAAAGGATCCGCAGGCACGAAATTGTTTTCGTCGAGAAAATATCCGTGCATTTCGGGAACAAAGAATAGGATAGTAGAAAAAATAAACAAAAAAATTAGCAAGGCATGTAGTTCTTTGATTGAATAGTAGGGGTGAAAAGGGACTTTTGTGATGTTTTTATTATAGGGTTTTGTTGTCACTGAAATTCCTTCAGGGTTATTACAGCCAACTTTATGTAAAGAAATGAGGTGTAGCCGAATAAAAAAAACTAAAATCAAAGGTATAGCTATCACATGGAAGGTGAAAAAACGGTGTAAAGTTTCTCCTGAAACAATGGCATTACCTCTTATCCAAATCGTTAGCATTGGGCCAAACTTTGGAATTGCACTGAATAAAGAGGTGCCAATTTGACTTGCCCAATAGGAGGTTTGACCCCAGGGGAGTAAATAACCGAGAAATGCTTCCACTAATAATATTATGTAAAGACAAACCCCTAGTAACCAAACTAGTTCCCTAGGTTTTTTATAGGAACCATATAAAAAGCTACGAAAGATGTGTGCATAAATTAGAAAAAAAAAAGCAGAGGCGCCGGTAGTATGTAAATAGCGAAATAGCCATCCATAGGGTATATCTCGCATCATCATTTCGATTGACTTAAAAGCTCCTTCAGGTGTAGGAATATAAAATAGGGTTAACCATATACCGGTCAAAATTTGTAAAAAAAAAGTAAAGAGACTTAAAAAACCAAATAAATACCAAAAATTTAAATTTTTTGGGAGGTAATAGTGAGTTAAGTATCGGATTCTATATTCATTTATAGGAAAACGTTCAGACAACCAATGAACGACTTTATATTTCGGAGTTATACTTTTGTCTGTCTCTCTCAATGACCCCCCTCAGAAGCTTAGATGTTTACTTAAATTTTATTGGAGTTTTAAGACATGGATTTTTATCAAATTAGGTTAGGATTTTCGCCTATAACAATAGTATGCGCATTAATAAATCGATAAGGTGGAATTTTAAGATTAATGGGCGCAGGGACTCCCTTCATCACCCGTCCAGCAAGATCAAACTTAGAACCATGACAAGGACAAAAAAGCCCACCAGGCCATTTCCCATTTAATTCTTCTGGTAGCTTAAACTGCGGAGTGCACCCTAAGTGGGTGCATAATCCAATAACTATAAAATATTCAGGATTGAGAGAGCGATATTCATTGCGTGCGTATATAGGTTGTTGTTCTGTTAAAGAATCAGGATCTCGCAATGATGAATGGATGTTAGAAAGCTTGTCTAACATTGCTTGAGTTCGTCGAATAATCCAAATAGGCTTATTTTGCCAAGCAACCACCATGAATTCGCCAGGCGCAAGATGGTTTAAATTAACTTTGACAGATTCTTTCGCTTGCGCGAGTGCTTCGGTAGTTGGTTGTAATGATGCTAAAAAGGGTACAGTACTCGCTGCTATACCAAATCCAGCCATGATAGCTATTATAATAGATAAAAAGTGGCGACAATCTTCTTCCATGTTTTTCGTCGTAAAAAAGATTTGTACTAACTATTGATGTATCTAGGTTAGTGAAGACATCAAAATAATCCGTTAATTATCGTTTCGAATATTGAGTTCCTTTACGTGCTTTATGTCGACCGACCTTTTTTCGTTCAACTTTTCTGGCATCTCGAGTAACTAAACCGGCACGTCGTAACAATCGGCGAAATGAAACATCGCTATCAGCTGAGGTATCATCAGTGTTTATAGTGGTTGATTCGTCATAATTTATAAGTGCTCGACTTATCCCATGCCGAACTGCACCGGCTTGACCACTGCTCCCTCCACCTGAAACTGTTATTGCGATATCAAATTTATTCATTTGATCAACAACTTCTAAAGGCTGATTGACAACCATCCGAGCAGTTTCACGACCAAAATAATTTTCCAAACTACGGCCATTTATTTGGATACTACCAATTCCTTTTTTTAGGAATACTCTTGCGGTTGCTGTTTTGCGTCGGCCTGTACCATAATTCTGTTCTAATGCCATACTTTATGACCTATCAATGTTAGTTGGTTGAGGGTTTTGTGCGCTATGAGGATGAGAAGAACCAGCATAGATTTTAAGTTTTTTTATCATAGCATTACCTAAAGGGCCACCAGGTAGCATGCCTTCAACAGCTTTTTGAATAATTCGAGTGGGAAATTTTTGTTGTAACTTTCCAAAAGAAACAGATTTTTGTCCACCAGGATGGCCTGTGTAGTGTACATATGTTTTATTTTCAGCTTTCTTGCCGGTTACAGTCACTTTTTCAGCATTAATAACAACAATATAATCCCCAGTATCAATATGTGGGGTAAATTCTGGCTT
Organism: Oxynetra semihyalina; assembly: GCA_018239305.1. NCBI lineage: Eukaryota > Metazoa > Arthropoda > Insecta > Lepidoptera > Hesperiidae > Oxynetra > Oxynetra semihyalina. Next base: position 31,438 of record DVPS01000014.1, on the reverse strand, counting down.
GTGTTTTCCGTGCAGAATATGAGCTATATTAGCAGCTAATCTACCTAAGGTTTTACCTGAGGCGTCAATCAAAAGCCATTTTTGTTCAAAAAGGCCAGGTTTGGCCATCAATGTTTTCATAACTGGGAAGCTCCGAAGCTCTCTAAATGCGATTACTACTCTTATGAGTAAGGCGGTGATTCTAACAAAAATAAATCGAACAATACAAGTGCGGCATTTAGTATTGTTTAAATATGTGGTTTTATAAGTTAAAGTACAGCAAAACATAGAATAATTTATTAGGCAGGTATTTATGCGGCAGTTCCCCCATACACGTCTACGTCGCTTGAGAGAAAACCAATTTAGTCGACGCTTAGTGTGTGAGAATAGGCTCAGTCCAGACGATTTCATTTGCCCCTTATTTCTGCTTCCAGGCGAAAGTCAAAAACAGAAGATAACGTCGATGCCAGGAATAGAGCGACTTACTTTAGATTATCTGCTAGAAGAAGTCAGTGTTTTACAACAGCTGACAATTCCGGCTATTGCTTTATTTCCAGTTATATCCGCTAAAGATAAAAGTAGAGATGCCTGTGAATCTTATAATCCAGAGGGCTTAATTCCCAAGGCAATAAAAGAGTTAAAAAAGAATTTTCCAGAAATGGGGATTATCACAGATATTGCTCTTGATCCTTATACCCTACATGGTCATGATGGTCTCTTATCCAATCAAGGGGTCATTTTGAATGATGAGTCGATTGAGGTATTAGTTAAGCAAGCTCTTTGTTATGCTCAAGCAGGTGTAAATGCAATAGCTCCTTCTGATATGATGGACGGTAGAATTGGCTTGATCCGTATGGCTCTAGAGGAAAAGGGGTATCAAAATACCCAAATTATCGCCTATTCGGCCAAATATGCTTCTCATTTTTATGGGCCTTTTCGTGATGCAATTGGGACTACAGGACAATTGAAAAATGCCAACAAAAAAACCTACCAAATGGATCCTGCAAATAGTAATGAGGCTTTACAAGAGGTAGCATTAGATTTAGCTGAAGGAGCAGATATAGTTATGGTAAAGCCAGGAATGCCTTATTTGGACATTTTGTACCGTATTAAGCAACAATTTAAAGTACCTACTTTTATTTACCAAGTAAGTGGTGAATATGCGATGCTAAAAGCTGCTATTATGCAGGGCTATTTAAATGAACGTGAAAGTATTTTAGAGGGTCTTTTAGCTATGAAAAGAGCAGGAGCTGATGGTATTGTGACCTATTTTGCCAAGCAAGCGGCAACCTGGCTGACAAATTCACTAGATTGATTTTTTTCATGATAAGATACCTGTATAATTAACGACCTTTGCGAAAGTGGCGAAATTGGTAGACGCGCTGGATTTAGGTTCCAGTGGGGTAACCCTTGAGAGTTCGAGTCTCTCCTTTCGCACCAGCATTGCCCCCTAGGATTTACAACGATAAGAGCCTTAAAATATATGAATGAAATGCAAGTTTTGGTAGAAAGTGTTGATAACTTTACTCGGCGCCTAAGTGTCACAGTACCTTTAAGTCAACTGGAAGAGAGGAAAAAGCTACATATACTTGAATTGGCTAAAAAGGCACGTTTGGATGGATTTCGGGCTGGAAAAGTCCCCCCAAGCCATATTGAGAAGCTTTATGGAAATAGCATTTGGCAGGAGGTTATCGAAAAATCTTTACAAATCAGTTTGTCTCAAGCCTTAGATCAAGAGACTTTAAATCCAGTGGGGCATCCCCATATTGAATCCATAAAAGCAGAACCCGGCACGGATCTTATCTATTCAGCAAGCTTTGAAGTTTATCCGGCGGTAGAGCCACCTACATTAAAAGGGGTTAACTTAGAAAGGCTTAAAGTAGAGATAACCGAGGAAGATTTAGATACAGTATTAGAGCAAATGCGCAAGCAATACGCAGACTGGGTTGAAGTGCAAGATAAAGCTGGATATGGCGATCAGGTTAGTTTTGATATTGTTTTTGCTGATGCAGAGGAGAAATCGCGTAGAGATTTACAATGGGTTCTTGAGAAAGATAAAATCCCTGAAGGGTTTTCATCACTGTTATCTAGTAAGGCTGGAGATACTTTAGCGATTTCTTTCCCTAAAGAACAGGGATCTGAACGACATAGCTCAGCAACAATTGAAGTAAAGAGAGTTGCTAGATCAAAGTTACCTGAATTAAATAATGATTTTGCAAAACGGCTTGATATTAAAGAAGGCACTATCCAAGCCCTAAAAAGTCAAGTTAAAGAACATATGCAAATAGAGTTAGATCGAATTTTGCGTGAAAAATTAAAGACTCAGGTCATAGATAAGTTGGTTACTATGAATGCTATTGGTGAATTGCCACAAGGAGCGCTTAATCAAGAGTACAAGCGATTAGAGCAGGATGTTTTTAGGCAAAAACAAGATAAAGAAAAAACTAATTTATCGGAAATTGAAAAATCTGATTTGATGAAAATGGCGTATCGACGAATTACGCTTGGATTATTATTTAATGTGCTTATTGAAAAATACCATCTGCATGTTGATGAATCTAAAGTCCAACAACATATCGATAAACTAGTGGGAGCTTTTCAGTTTGATCAAATTGTGCGGGATAAGCTGTATAAAGACAAGAACATGATGATGAGTATTCGTTCTTCAGTTTTAGAAGAACAAGTCATCGATAAATTATTAGAAGAAGTTGAATACACAGAAAAATTAGCTAAGTATTCTGAAATTATGAATCTTACTAGGAGAAGTTCTGTAAACCATACTGAGGGAGCAACAGTTTAATTACTAATGGTTTAATTTTTTAAAGGCGGGCGGCCTATACCGTAGTAACCGTCTAGAATTTTATTTTTATTAGAGAGTAAATTATGTATTTATCTAATTTATCAAAGGAAATAACCAATTCATTATTAGTTCCTATGGTCGTGGAGCAAACCGGCCGAGGAGAAAGAGCTTATGACATTTATTCTCGTTTATTAAAGGATCACATTATTTTTGTTGTGGGACCGATTGAAGACCATATGGCCAATTTAATTATTGCGCAAATGCTTTTTTTAGAATCTGAAAATCCTGACAAAGATATTTCACTTTATATTAATTCGCCTGGAGGTGTGGTGACATCTGGGTTAGCTATTTACGATACCATGCAATTTATCAAGCCTGATGTAAGCACGATGTGTATTGGTCAAGCGGCTAGCGCAGCAGCTTTGTTACTTTGTGGTGGAACGAAAGGAAAACGCCATTGTTTACCTCATGCTAGGATGATGATTCATCAGCCATTAGGTGGTTATCAGGGACAGGCAACGGATATAGAAATTCATACTCGTGAAATGTTGTTAGTTAGAAAAAGGATTAACAATATTATGGCTACACATACAGGGAAAGATGCAGAACAGATTTTGCGTGATACTGATCGTGATAATTTCATGGGAGCGAAAGAGGCCATAGAATATGGCCTAATCGACACAGTGTTAACGACACGTGCAGAAACTGGGAAAACCAAAGAATCTTTAGCTGTTTCATCTGTTGATTGAATAGTTAATTATTCTGAAGTTTTGAAAATTGTTTAAATATCAATATGAATAATAGTTTGTTGAGGTAATAAATATGAGTAGTTCCATAAACGATAAAACCTCGGGGCCTCTTCACTGTTCATTTTGCGGTAAAAGCCAGGATGAAGTGCCAAAATTAATTGCAGGCCCTTCTATTTTTATTTGTAATGAATGTGTGCAGCTGTGTAGTGATATTTTACAAGAAGAGTTTCAACAGGAAGTTCCACGTCAAGAAGGGGGTATGTCCATTCCTAAGCCTTCAGAGATTCATGATGTATTCAACGAGTTTGTTATTGGTCAAGAATTTGCTAAAAAAATATTATCTGTAGCAGCTTACAACCATTACAAACGTCTAGAATTAATCAAAAAGGCGCGTCTTCATCCGATAAACGTCAAAGATGATACAGAACTTAGCAAGAGTAATGTATTGCTTATTGGCCCTACTGGAAGTGGTAAAACTTTACTTGCCAAAACATTAGCTCGAGTTTTTAACCTACCTTTTGCTATTGCAGATGCAACTACCTTAACCGAAGCAGGTTATGTAGGGGATGACGTAGAAAATATCTTACAAAAGCTATTGCAAGCTGCTAATGGAAACATTGAGAAAGCTCAACTAGGAATTATCTATATCGATGAAATTGATAAAATAAGTCGTCGTGCTGAAAACCCTTCAATTACTCGAGATGTTTCAGGTGAGGGCGTACAACAAGGATTACTTAAATTACTTGAAGGTACTGTTGCTTCCGTACCTTTGCAGGGGGGTCGTAAACATCCCAATCAAGAAACTGTACAAATAGATACTACAAATATTTTATTTATTTGTGGTGGTACTTTTTCCGGATTAGAAAAAATTATTAGTGAACGTACTGAGAAAACTGGGATTGGATTTTCTGCCGATGTGCGTAGTAAAGGTGATAAAAGAAGCTTAACGACGTTGTTAAACCGTCTTGAGTCGGAAGATTTAATTAAGTATGGAATTATACCCGAACTAATAGGACGTTTACCTGTTATTACAACTTTAGAAGAATTAGATGAAAAAATGCTGATTCAAATTTTAAAGGAGCCTAAGAATGCTTTGATCAAGCAATATTTAAAATTATTTAAAATGGACAACGTCGATTTAGAGTTTCGTGAAGATGCTTTACAAATGGTAGCGAGAAAAGCTTTGGAACGCAAAACTGGCGCGAGAGGGTTGCGTGCAATCTTGGAAAGCGTTTTATTAGATACGATGTATGAATTGCCTTCTATGCAGAACGTAAATAAAATTGTTATTGAAGCAAGCACCGTTAGCAAGGGTGCGAAACCCTTGGTGATTTATAAACAAGAAAAAGAAATTGAATTAGATAATAAAGAAATAGCGGCGGGTAGCGAGTAAATCTTTTAAAGGCTGAATTTATTTATGGCAAAGCAACTAATGGGCAGTGGAACAGCAACCTCTAAACCTTCAGAAAAACTTCCACTGCTTCCTTTACGTGATGTTGTGGTTTATCCACATATGGTGATCCCGCTATTTGTAGGGAGAAAGCAATCTATTAAAGCTTTGGAAGCGGCGATGACTGAGTCTAGCGCTGAAAAAAAGGTTTTACTTATTGCACAAAAAAATCCAGCTGAAGATAACCCAAATATTGAGGGCTTTTATAAGGTAGGAACCGTAGCAACTATTTTGCAATTATTAGAATTAAAAGACGGCACTGTTAAAGTGTTGGTTGAAGGGTCTCAGCGAGGTAAAGTTGAACAGTTTTTTCAAGAGCAAGATTATATAGCTGCAGAGATTGAACTGGTAAAAATACCGCCTGTTGAACCTGATCAAGAGATTGAAGTTTTAACAAGGACAGTTCTAAGTCAATTTGAACAGTATGTTAAATTAAATAAAAAAATTCCTTTAGAAATTTTGAGTACCTTATCGAGTATCGATAATCCAGGTCGTTTGGCCGATATGATCGCGGCACATTTGACATTAAGAATTCAAGAAAAACAAGAAATACTTGAGATTTTTCCTTTAAAAAAACGTCTAGAAAGATTATTAGCTTTTCTTGAAAGTGAAATTGATTTATTGCAAATACAAAAGCGAATTCGTGGACGTGTAAAAAAGCAAATGGAAAGAAGTCAGCGTGAATATTATTTAAATGAGCAGGTTAAAGCGATACAAAAAGAGTTAGGTGAGTCTCAAGGTGTTACGAATGAGTTAGATGATCTTGCAAAGCGCATCGAAAAAGCAAAAATGCCTAAAGAGGTTAAAGATAAATCAATTTCAGAGTTAAATAAATTAAAGTCTATGTCTCCCATGGCTGCAGAAGCCACAGTTAGTCGAAATTACTTAGATTGGATTTTATCGCTACCCTGGAATAAGCGCAGTAAGGTACGTTACGATCTAGATAAAGCACAAAAAGTGTTACAAGAAGCACATTATGGGTTAGAAAAAGTCAAAGAACGTATTATTGAATTTTTAGCAGTTCATCAGCGTGTTAAAAAATTAAAAGGTCCGATTTTATGTTTGGTAGGACCACCTGGTGTTGGTAAAACATCCCTGGGACAGTCTATTGCTGAAGCCATTGGACGTGAATTTATACGAATGTCTTTAGGCGGTGTACGTGACGAAGCAGAAATTAGAGGGCATCGTCGTACCTATATTGGTTCAATGCCCGGCCGAATTATGCAAAAAATGGCTAAAGTAGGTGTTAGGAATCCCCTATTTATGCTTGATGAAATTGATAAAATGGCGATGGATTTTAGGGGGGACCCTGCAGCAGCATTGCTGGAAGTTTTAGATCCTGAGCAAAACCATGCTTTCGATGATCACTATCTAGAAGTAAGCTATGACTTATCAGAAGTTTTATTTATTGCGACTGCCAATACCTTGAATATTCCACCAGCTTTATTAGATCGTATGGAAGTTATTCGTATACCAGGTTATACCGAAGACGAAAAAATAAATATTGCTAAACAGCATTTGTTGCCTAAACAACTTGTCCAGAATGGTTTAAAAATTACTGCCAAAAATAAAGAATTAGTTTTTGCAGAAAGTGCGTTGCAAGATATTATTCGTTATTATACTCGTGAGGCAGGTGTTCGAAGCCTTGAACGTGAGATTGCAAAAATTTGTCGTAAAGTTGTTACAGAAATAGCGCGCAAGCCTAATCTAAAATCCATTAATGTGACGAGTCACAACTTAGAAAAATATCTTGGAGTAAGGCGATATCGATATGGTTTAGTTGAGCAGCACGATCAAATTGGTCAAGTGAGTGGTCTGGCATGGACAGAAGTTGGTGGCGATTTGTTAACTATCGAAGCAGCAGTTGTACCTGGAAAAGGTAAAACGAGTTATACGGGCCATTTGGGTGAAGTGATGCAGGAGTCTATACAGGCTGCTTTAACTGTGGTTCGAAGTCGTGCTGAAGTGCTTGGAATTCCTATTCATTTTTATGAAAAAAAGGATATTCATGTTCATGTTCCTGAGGGGGCAACCCCCAAAGACGGTCCAAGCGCTGGGATTGGTATGTGCACTGCATTGGTTTCCGCAATTACTAAAGTGCCCGTTCGAGCTGATGTCGCCATGACTGGAGAAATAACTTTACGTGGTGAAGTCTTGCCGATTGGTGGTTTAAAAGAAAAATTGCTTGCAGCACATCGAGGGGGTATACGTGAGGTTATTATTCCCGAAGAAAATAAACGGGATCTTAAAGAAATTCCAAAAAATATCAAGGAAGGTTTAATTATTCATCCCGTTCGTTGGATCGATCAAGTATTGGATATTGCTTTACAGCATACTGAAAAATCTCCAGTTAAGTCCAATTCCAGGAAGAAGCGTGAGAAAAAAATGGCTGTACCTATCAAGTTAATCGATAAAAAAAATCAACCAAAAATTAATCCTACAACAAATACACGTTAGCTTATGCTCGAGTGATTGAGTTTGTTAAAGGAAAATCTAGAGATATTTGTTGTTAGATAATTTGAAAAAAATTCAATCACGGTGAGTAGATCTTTTATTCCCTTGACAGAGGATTCAAGCTATTGATATAAACTGTTCGCTTATAATCTATAGCAAGACGCTTAAAATTTAATTTAAAGGTATTTGCCTTAATTTTTACTGTTGTGAGGGTATATGAATAAATCAGATTTAGTTGATGTTATTGGGGAAGCTGCGCAAGTTCCAAAAAATGTTGCTGGTAAGACCTTGGAAAAAATTTTAGATTCTATTACAAAAGCTTTATGTAACGGAGAAGATGTTAGTTTAGTTGGGTTTGCTACACTTTGCGTACGTCATCGTAAAGCACGTACTGGACGTAATCCGAAGACAGGCGAATCATTGCATATTAAGGCAAGTAATGTTGTAGCTTTTAAGGCAGGGAAAGCTTTAAAAGATGCTGTGCAAAAAGGGTAGCAATATCTTGCAAATAAGTTTAGAATGGCGTCCCTTTCGACAGGGTGCTTAGCTCAGTTGGTAGAGCATCGCCCTTACAAGGCGAGGGTCGTAGGTTCGATCCCTACAGCACCCACCATATATTTGCGGGAGTGGTAGTTCAGTTGGTTAGAATACCGGCCTGTCACGCCGGGGGTCGCGGGTTCGAGTCCCGTCCACTCCGCCAATTCTCTAAAATTTTTAATAGAATGTAGATTGAAGTCAGTATTCTTATTTGAGTTTCGGTAAATTATTTGTTAAAAAGCGCATCTTAAATAGATTTAACTAAGTTTTTCTTAATTATGTTGCAATCCATTCGTGATAGAACGCAAGGCTGGATTACCAGTGCGGTAATAGGATTATTAATCCTTGTTTTTGCTTTATGGGGAATTCATGGATATCTAGCGCTGAACATGGGAAGAAATAATAAAGTTGTAGCGAAGGTTGCTGGTCAAACATTGCTACAAAGCGATTTTGATAAGCTGTATCAACGTGCTTATCAGCAAGCTCAGGATCGTTTGGGAAAAAATTTTTCTGATAACAAAGAAATGATTGATTATTTAAAATGGCAAACTTTACAGGAGTGGGAAACAACACAAGTTTTATTTCAAGCAGCTTTACAATCAAAATATCGTATTAGTCAGGCCTTAATAAATGCTGTTTTACTCCAAATTCCAGCATTTCAATCAGCAGGCCATTTTTCTGTTGAACAGTTTTATAATGTGTTACGTGCTATAAATTATACCAAACTAGAATTTTTGATGGATATAAAGAAATCTTTAGTTATAAATCAAGTGCAACAAGGAATTACACAAAGCGCATTTGCTTTGCCAGAAGATATAAACAAATACATAAAATATTCTCAGCAAAAAAGAGATTTTGCTTATCTTATTATTCCTTATGTAAAATTCCTACATAAGCAAGTTAAAATAGCTAATTCTGAAATTTTGACATTTTACCTGAAGAACAAACAAACTTTTAGCCAACCAGAACAGGCTAGCATTGAATATATTCAACTTTCTTCCATGTCTGAAAAAACATTTCTAGAAAATAGAGATAAATTAGCTAATTTAACTTATATTCATCCTAATTCTTTGGCTATCGCAGCAAAGAAACTTGAATTATCAATTCACTCAACAGGTTTTTTTGGTAAAACGGGTGGAAAAGAGAAATTAAGTCAAAATCCAAAAGTAATTGCCGCTGTATTTAGTGAAGATGTTTTGCAAGGGAATAATAGTCCAGTAATAAACATTAATCCTCAAACCGCCATTGTTTTGCGAATCAAAAAGTATCAACCATCTGGTATTCAGCCTTTAAGCCGGGTAAAAGAAAAAATCAAAGAAATTTTAAATCAACAAATGGCAATTTCTGAAACTTATCAATATGGAGATAATTTACTTAAAAATTTAGAACAAAACGATAATATTTCTAAAAGTTTAGCTACCAAAAATTTAAAATGGCAGATTATTCGCCAAGTCAATCGATATGACAACAAATTAAATAAAGATATAATAAAGGCTGTATTTACATTAATTCCACAAAATAAGAATATTTCTACTTCATTATCTATGAAAGGTTTTAGTTTGGAGAATGGAGATTATGTATTGGTCAAATTATTAGCAATTCATGATAAAAAATATCAACCCTATAATTCTAAACAGGACTTGTACCGTGAAGAAATCGCTGAAAATTTTGGTAAGATGGATTATACCTTATATAAGCGTAATTTATTAAAAAATGCTAAATTAATCCAATAGAGTTAAGGAAAATTTCGTAACTTTAGGAACTTAAGCTTGGCAAAGATCCGGTCGAAGAGAAAGATAATAATTAAGCAAATTTAAATCTTCTTTGTCTGTAACTTTAATATTATCCGTACGCCCCTCTACCATTTTAGGTTGTTGGCCAAATAATTCAATTGCATTGGCTTCGTCCGTGATAGGTTGGTTTTTTTGGATAGCCGAATCAAGCGCATTAAATAACCAATGATAACGAAACATTTGTGGTGTTACGGCTGCCCATAACTTTTTTCTTTCCAAAGTTTCTAAATGTTCATCATCGAGGTATTTAACAGTATTTTTTATAGTGTGTCCTAAAAGTCCCCCTACTGAATGATTATCAAGTTGCATAATAAGTTTATCAATATCACTGGGGTGTAAAAGTGGTCGTGCTGCATCATGTACTAATACCCAATCATTTTTTTTTGCAAAGCCTTTTAAAGCGAGTAAGCCATTAAATACTGAATGACTGCGTTCTTTCCCCCCGAACACAGTGAGTAAATGAGGTGAGTTAAATTGTAGAGTTGTCCAATATTTGTCCTGTTTATTGATAACCACAACACATTTTTTAAACTTTTGATAACGTAATAGAGTAGTTAAGGTGAATTCTAGTATTTTTTTCCCATTAATAGAAATGTATTGTTTAGGTAAATCTATTTGCATACGATTACCTACACCAGCAGCTGGGACTATAACAAAATAATTAGTTGTGTTTTCTTTCATTTTTAACTGGGTGTCCTAAACCGATTATAATTTTTATATTTTCTTAATGAGCGGTATACTGCCAACTTATGAATTCTTTGCTTAATGATATAATATCTCTTGCAAAACGAGCGGGAAGTCAAGTTCTCAAGATTTACCATAGTGACTTTTCCGTTGGTTATAAAAGCGATAAATCCCCAATTACTGTCGCTGATTTAGCCTCTCATGAGTGCATTTGTCAAGGTTTACGCCATATAACACCGGATTTACCTATTATTTCTGAGGAGTCTTATATAGTTCCTTTTCAAAAACGTCGATTATGGGAAAAATATTGGTTAGTAGATCCTTTGGATGGAACCAAAGAATTTTTAGAAAAAAATGGTGAATTTACTATTAATATTGCTTTAGTAGAGCAACATAAGCCGAGTTTGGGCGTTATATTTGTTCCATCAATGAATATTTGTTATTTTGCTCAACAAGGAATAGGCGCTTATAAGCAAGTAGGCGAAACTCAGCCAGAAATTATGCTTTGTCGTTTATGGAAAGAAGATCGGCCAATTACCGCGGCGATAAGCCGTCGACATGGCATGGGAGAGTTAAAGAACTTTTTAGCTCAATTTTCTTGCTTAAATTTATTGTATGGTGGAAGCGCATTGAAATTTTGCTGGTTGGCTGAAGGTTTAGCTGATATATATCCGCGGTTTTCACCTACGTATGAATGGGACACAGCTGCGGGGCAATGCATACTTAATGAGGCAGGAGGTCTAGTTATCGATAATATGGGTCAGGAATTGCACTATAATATGTCATCATCTCTACAGATTGCTGATTTTTTGGCTGTAGCGGATAAACGACATGAGTGGTTACATTATCTTAAATCATAAAATATTATTATTAGTTTTAGGAATCTAAATATGAACAAAAAACCGATTAAAATTGCTGTTACTGGGGCAGCTGGCCAGATAGGTTATGCTTTGGTATTTCGTATCGCATCGGGCCAAATGTTTGGTGCGGATCAACCAGTTATCCTTCATTTATTAGAGTTGGAAAGAAGTCTACCCATTTTACATGGAATAGCCATGGAGCTCGATGATTGTGCTTTTCCATTATTAAAAAATATTGTTTGTACTAGCCAATTAAACGAATCAATGAAGGATATTAATTGGGCTATTTTAGTGGGCTCGATGCCACGCAAAGAAGGAATGGAACGTGCGGATTTATTAAAGGTGAATGGAGGTATATTTGCGCCACAAGGGGAAGCTATCAATTCGTACGCTGCTGCGGATGTAAAAGTCTTTGTAGTAGGTAATCCCTGTAATAGTAATTGTTTAATAGCTATGCATCATGCTCCAGATATTCCTAAGAGTCGCTTTTTTGCTATGACATTATTGGATGAAAATCGTGCTCGCGCACAATTAGCTAAGAAAGCCGCGGTTTCAGTTGAAGAGGTGACGCAGTTGGGAATTTGGGGAAATCACTCATCTACACAATATCCAGATTTTTATAATGCTAAAATTGCAAATAAACCCGCAATTGAAGTGATTTCTGATAAAAATTGGTTAGAAAATGATTTTATACCGATTGTACAGAAGCGAGGAGCTGCAGTTATTAAGGCCAGAGGAGCCTCTTCTGCAGCTTCTGCTGCTAATGCAGTAGTCGATAGTATTTACTGCTTAACGCATGACACAAAGAAAGATGATTTTTTTTCAGTTGCATCTTGTTCAATGGGGCAGTACGGAGTTGATGAAGGATTGATATTTTCTTTCCCTAGCCGATTAGATAATGGCCAATTTAGTATAATTAATAATATACAGCACAACTCATTTGGACAGGAAAAAATTAAATTGACCCTAGAAGAATTACTTACTGAGAAAAATGAAATAAAAAAAATAGGTTTAATTTGATTCAAGCTTTAAAAACAAAAAATTGTACGGTGGATTTTTTAATTAAAGTTTCTTTCCCCCGTACAAGATATTAAATTATTTTTATTTTTAAGAAGCCGAAAATTATTATTTTTAATAAACAGCCTTTTTATTTTTTTTTCTAATATTAGTTTAAAATCATTTTTTTTAAACAATTTTTAAATTTATTAGACAATTAAAAATAATACCGAATTATTTTTTAATTGTCTAAATATTAAAAGAAATTTTATTAATTTTTTCAATTAAAAATTATTTAATTAATTTTTTAATAAAAATTTAAAGAATATTGGAGGGGTAAATTATTTGCTGAAGCGTGAAAGTATGACTTTCAAACTTTATTTCAATCAGCATGGAACTCTATTTATTCACTCAATCTATCGGGTATAAGAATTTCACGATTTCCATTACTTTCCATAGCGCTGACCAAGCCTGCTTTCTCCATGTCTTCCATTAACCGCGCAGCGCGGTTATAGCCTATTTTAAGTCGTCGTTGAATACTAGAAATAGAAGCGCGACGCGTTTCTATTACAATTTGTACGGCTTGATCATAGAGCACGTCTTTTTCACTCGAATTACCATCTAAAAATTCTAAATCTCCTCCCTCATTAAAATTAGTATGTGTAAGATCAAGAATATATTCTGGAGCAGCAGTTTTTTTCAAGGCGTGAACTACTTGATGCACTTCCTGGTCAGCGACGAATGCACCATGTACACGAATCGGAACACCTGTGCCAGGTGCTAAATACAACATATCTCCATGTCCCAATAATTGTTCAGCGCCCTGTTGATCAAGAATAGTACGAGAATCAATTTTCGATGAGACTTGAAAAGAGATACGTGTGGGAATATTGGCTTTGATTAAGCCAGTAATAACATCGACAGAAGGTCTTTGTGTGGCCAAAATCAAATGTATACCGGCGGCTCTAGCTTTTTGAGCAATTCTTGCAATCAATTCCTCAACTTTTTTGCCAACTACCATCATCATATCAGCAAACTCGTCGATCAAAACTATTATATATGGTAGAGGCTCTAAAGCTTCTGTTTTATCACCTTGCTCAGGTTTCAAAAAAGGGTTATTGAGTAATTGTCCTTTAGTGTTGCCTTCTTGTATTTTTTGGTTGTATCCCGCTAAATTGCGCACTCCTAAATGCGCCATCAGTTTATAACGACGTTCCATTTCTGCGACGCACCAACGTAAAGCGTTTGCTGCTTCTTTCATATCCGTGACAACAGGAGCGAGTAGATGAGGAATGCCTTCATATATAGCAAGTTCCAACATTTTTGGATCGATCATAATCAATCTAATTTGTTGAGGAGTTGATTTGTAAAGGATGCTTAATAGCATTGCATTGAGACCTACGGATTTTCCCGAGCCTGTAGTTCCGGCAACTAATAGATGAGGCATTTTTCCTAGATCAACGATGACAGAATGCCCAGCTATATCTTTACCTAAAGCAAGAGAGAGGGGCGATCGTGCATGTTGATAGGCTGTTGAACTTAATATTTCACTGAGCCGAACAATTTCGCGATGTTTATTGGGAACTTCGAGTCCAATAACAGACTTACCAGGAATAACTTCCACGATACGCACACTAACAACTGATAATGACCGAGCTAAATCTTTGGCGAGCCCAGTAATACGGCTTACTTTAATTCCCGCAGCAGGCTGCATTTCAAAGCGAGTGACTACTGGTCCAGGATGTACGGCTACAACTTGTACTTGAATTCCGAAGTCTTTTAACCGCAATTCAACGTCTCGAGATAATTGTTCTAATTCTTCGCGTGTATACCCCTCTTTACTTAATTTTTCAACAGGATCTAATAAAGTTAAAGAAGGCAGGGAAGATTCGGTGGTATTTTTCTTGTTTAAAATAGTTGTAGGTGAAGAATAAGGCTTTATAGATGGAGGATTATGATGAATTATGTCAGTGTTAGATAAAGGTGAATTTATTATAGAATTAAATTGTGGTGAAGTTTTACTGCTAGATATAGTTGTTGCTTTAGACTTTCTGAAAGCGCTTATCCCAGATTTAATTTTTTCAGATGCTTCTTTTCTCATGAAATTCGTAATGAGTTTTTTTATCTTTCCGGCAATTCTGCCTGGTAATACCGCAATATAACTTCTGATTTTATCGATAATTTGTAACCAAGAAAAACCTGTTGCAAGCGTTGTACTGGCTAGTAAAAGTGCTAATAGAAATAAAGTGCTACCGACAACATTGAATTGCACAACAAAACTTTTGGTAACAAGATTTCCTAATTGTCCTCCTGGCATATAGCCATGCATGGCATGTGTACTATGTAAAGCAGCAAGTCCACAAGCAGCAATAAAAATAGTAATGAAACCTAATAGACGTAGAGCTAAAAAGGGATAGCTAAAAGATAAACCAGAAAAACGACCTTTAAAACACTGCCATCCTCCATAGAGCAATAATACTGGAAATAGATAGGCTAAAGAACCAAAACTATTAAAAAAGAAATGCGCAAGTTGATCTCCCCAGCGGCCTGCTATGTTCATGGAAGGTTTAACCGGTAGCGTAAGGTGGTGAGTCCATAAGGCTAAAAATAAAAAAAGAGCTACGGCACCACTAACAATCAGTAGACCTTCAAGTAGACGTTGCTTAAGACTCAATTGTAAAAAATCTTCGGTTCTAGCTTTTTTCAAAGGGACTCCTCACTTAGACGTAGCATTAGCAAATTGTTTTTTTTGGAATACTTATGAGTATAGGTACTATTTATAGCGTTCTTTGTTATACTTTGTTAGAAATTTTAATTATAACAACTTTTTTATTATCTGGGTTTTTATCCTATAAGTGGTTTTATGAATAAGGTTCAAAGACATCGGCTTATCATATTAGGTTCAGGGCCTGCAGGATATACAGCAGCGCTCTATGCAGCGAGGGCAAATCTTGACCCGGTAATTATTACGGGTATGCAGAAAGGAGGTCAATTAATGACAACGACAGATGTTGATAATTGGCCAGGCGACGTAGAAGGTTTACAAGGACCTGTTTTAATGGAACGTATGCATAAGCATGTTGAACGATTTAAAAGCCAAATTATTTTTGATCATATCAATAAGGCTGATTTATCAAGGGCACCTTTTATGTTAAAAGGAAATGATGAAACATATCATTGTGATGGTTTGATCATTGCTACAGGTGCGGCAGCTAGATATTTAGGTTTACCTTCCGAAAATGAATTTAAAGGTAAAGGGGTTTCAGCATGTGCAACTTGCGATGGTTTTTTTTATAAAGGTCAAAAAGTAGCAGTTGTTGGGGGCGGAAATACAGCTGTAGAGGAAGCTCTTTATATGGCTAATATTGCTGAGCATGTTTACCTCATCTACAGAGGAAGTAAATTTTTTCGACCAGAAAAAATTTTGTTGGATAAGTTAATGGCAAAGGTTGAGGCAAAAAAGATATCTCTCATTTTAGACACTGTAGTGGATAGTATTCTAGGAGATGAGACAGGAGTCAATGGACTAAAGATGACAAATATTAAAACAGATACAACCAGTCAATTAGAAATCTATGGAGTTTTTATAGCGATAGGTCATACTCCCAACACCGAGATATTTAAAAATCAATTAGACATGGAGAATGATTATATTTTAGTACGTGGAGGTAGAAAGGGCTTTGCGACAGCGACAAGTATAAAAGGGGTATTTGCTTGTGGTGATGTGATCGATTCTGTTTACCGTCAAGCTATTACTTCCGCTGGAACCGGTTGTATGGCAGCACTGGATGCTGAAAAGTATTTAAGTGAGAGCGCTTAGAATTATACTGTAATGAGGCATCTTGAATGCATAACAGATTATTAGGGTTTTGCCTATTATTATTAGTTGCGTCATCATCTGTAATGGCTGACGATTTAGATAGTGACCTGAATAACGATCCTTATGAAAATTATAATCGTCATGCATTTAAACTTAATCAGACTCTAGATAAAGTTTTTTTTAAACCTGTTGCTACCGTTTATAAAACTATTTTACCATGGCCTGTTACCAAAGGTATTGGTAATTTTTTTAGTAATTTAGAACAGATTCCCACTGTAATTAATAATTTATTACAAGGTGAATTTTATGATGCTACATCGAATACATGGCGTTTTTTAATTAATAGTACCGTGGGTATTGCAGGTTTTATCGATGTGGCGAGCCGAATTGGTTTGCCTGCTCACAATCAAGACTTTGGTTTAACTTTAGCAAAGTGGGGCTATACTTCATCGTCTTATCTTGTTGTGCCAATTTTAGGTCCACGTACGGTGCGTGATGCAGTTTCTTGGCCTATTAATTATGGTGTTTTTTCGGTTTATCCTTATATTAATGATATAGCTTGGCGAAATGGTTTAACATGGGGGAGCTTTATCAATGCTAGGGCACAACTACTGGATTTTGATCAGGCCATAAAGCAAGCTTCTTTTGATCCTTATGTATTTCAACGTAATGCTTATTTACAACGTAGAAATTATTTAATTCGTGAGAACAATAATTTATCAGATGAAGAAGATGAAGATGACATTGGATAAGATAGACATAAATCTTCTATAATTTTAGCATTTAAATGCATGAATGGTTGATTTAGAAATATAAATTTCAATTTTTGGAGGTTTATTGTGAAAGAAATACCTAATACTGGGTTAGTTGAAACTAAACGAAAAAAAGTCGCTCAAGGGTTGATTAAATTATTGGCTAATAATTCTGTATTATATTTAAAAACACATAATTTTCATTGGAATGTGGTTGGGCCTATGTTTCAACCTTTGCATAGTGTATTTGAAACGCAATATATTGATTTATGGAATGCTGGAGATACAATTGCGGAACGTGTCCGAGCACTAGGCTTTCACGTCCCGGCAAGCTACGCTGATTTTGCAAAATTAAGCAAAATTAAAGAAGTTGTTGGTGTTCAGCAAATAAAAGCTAAAGCTATGATTAGCCAACTAGTGCATGATAATGAAGTAATGACTCGACTAGCACGAGAGCTATTACCCGAAACGGAAGGAGCTGATGACCAAGTCTCGGTAGATTTACTTTCTGACCGAATGGAAGTCCATGAGAAAAATGCCTGGATGTTACGTAGCTTTTTAGAATAGGAGCTTTTTAATACCAACTTCACCATCCTATATACCCTAGAAGATTGTCCTGTGTTACTATGATTGCGTTTAGTTTATC
Source organism: Oxynetra semihyalina (assembly GCA_018239305.1). Taxonomy (NCBI): domain Eukaryota; kingdom Metazoa; phylum Arthropoda; class Insecta; order Lepidoptera; family Hesperiidae; genus Oxynetra; species Oxynetra semihyalina. The sequence goes on along the minus strand of DVPS01000014.1, from coordinate 13,918 downwards.
TCTGCCATACCTAGATTAATAAGCGTGAAAACGATTAACATCTTGGAAGTGGCCTTTTTTAGCCTTTTGGAGGTTTTGCGTGAATAAAAGATTGTATGTGGGTGGTTTAAGCTATAGCGTTGATGATGATGGACTAAGAGAGCTTTTTACCTCTTTTGGGACAGTAAACTTTGTTAAAGTTATCCGAGACTTCCATAGTGGCCGTAGTAAGGGCTTTGGTTTTGTTGAAATGTCTACACCTGAAGAAGCTAAACAAGCTATAGAAGCTTTAAATGGCAGTATTCATGAAAGACGTACCATTACAGTTTCTGAAGCTAATCCACCGGATTCTAGCTCAGGCGGAACGGGCGGACGCCGTACAGGTGGCGGTGCCGGCGGACGTCGTACCGGTGGCGGCGGACGTGGTGGCATGGGCGGTTCAGGCGGCGGCAATGGCGGTGGTTTTCACCGTGGCCGTGAGCAACGTGAAGAGCAGTATTAAGAGAGATTTAGTACCTTAGTATAGCAGTAGAAGTAAGGCTTAATTCCCGCTGAAGCAAGTGCGGGCACAACACCATACATCTATTCTTTTTACACCCACATCGTGTAAAGCGCGACTCATCTCGATGAGTGTATGGCCAGTGGTCATTACATCATCGAGTAGCGCTATATGCTGATTGTCAAGATTTCGTTTTGTGATAAAGGCGTTTTTCACATTAATTGGACGTTGCTTTGCAGGTAGTGTGCTTTGAGGAGCAGTGTTTTTGATTCTTTTGCAACATTTATAATCAATCCTTATATTTAACTTTTTTGAAATTGGGCGAGCTAACTCTATGGCTTGATTAAAACCACGCTCATTCAGTCTTTTTTTATGCAAAGGAACAGGGATAATTATATCTGGCAACTTCTCATTTTGGTACTGTGAAATGATTTTTTCGGCTAATAATGTTCCCAAAATATGGGCATAAATTAAACGTTGTTGAAACTTAAGACCAATAATCATTTTTTTTATAGTTTCTGTATAAGAAAAAAAAATGCATACCTTTTGAAAAGGTAAGGGCTTATCTAAGCACCTTCCGCAAGCCGATTGCATTGGAATAATTAAAGGGACTGAACAATAAATACAGACATCTTTTAACCATGGTAATAATTGTTCACAATCAATACATAAATCAAGGTCTCTTTTGGATTCGTCAAGACATAAAATACACTGATAAGGAAATAAACAAAGAGAGAATCTTTTAATTATTTGTTTAAGTAATATGCTGATATTCATTCTTCAAATCCTTGTTTATCATAATGACATCAAACTAAAGCAAATCAAAGATAAAGAATTGATAGAAATAATGACTTAATACATAATAATCCTTTTTATCATAATTAGATTAATATAATTTTAATTTTCTATTTAATTAAAGCAGAGACTTATGAAATTTGTGAAGGTATAAATATGTGTGGAATTGTTGCAGGAATAGCACAGCGCAATATAGTTCCTATTCTTCTCGAAGGTTTAAAAAGGTTAGAGTATCGTGGTTATGATTCAGCTGGAATCGCCATATTAGATACAAAGCAACATTTAATTCGCCGACGAACTGTGGGTAAAGTTGAAGCCTTAGAAAAAGCAATATTACCGGAGTGTTTATCGGGTAATATTGGTATTGCACATACTCGTTGGGCGACCCATGGCAAACCTAGTGAATCTAATGCTCATCCTCATATTTCCGGCTCTAATATCGCACTAGTTCATAATGGCATTATTGAAAATTATTTATCTCTAAGAAAAGAACTAATAAAAGCAGGTTATACCTTTGAATCTGAGACTGATACGGAAATCATAGCCCATTTATTAAATCAAGAACTGAGAAGAAATAATAATTTTTTAAATGCAGTTCAGAAAACCATAGCTCGTTTAGAAGGTGCCTTTGCTGTGGTTTTTCTTTATCAGGAAAAGCCTAAATCGTTAATAGCCGTTCGTAAAGGCAGCCCTTTAATGGTGGGTTTAGGCTATGGGGAAAATTTTATTGCTTCTGATCATTTGGCTATGCTTCCAGTTACGCAACAATTTATTTATTTACAAGAAGGCGATATTGCTGAAGTTAGTGCAGAAAAAGTTAACTTATATGATAGTAATGGCAAGGAGGTAAATCGCCCAAAGCATTTAATTGATTTGCCCAAAGAGGTAGCAAGTAAAGGAAAGTATCGACATTTCATGGAGAAAGAGATCTTTGAGCAACCAAATGCGGTTAATGCGGCTCTTGAAGGTCGTTTAGTGAATCAATCCAAAGTTTGGGATGAAATTTTCGGTCCTAATTCCAAACAACACTTTAGTAAAATCAAACATGTGCAAATAGTTGCATGTGGTACAAGCTATCATGCAGGTCTGGTTGCAGCTTCCTGGTTAGAGCGGTGGGTTGGTATTCCTTGTCAGGTGGATATTGCCAGCGAGTTTCGTTATCGACCCCATATTATTTACCCAGAGACTTTATTTATTGCTATATCTCAATCCGGAGAAACAGCCGATACACTTGAAGCACTAAGGCAAGCTAAAACTGAAAACTATGCAGTTACCTTAACGATTTGTAATGTTTCTGGAAGCACCATGGTGCGGGAATCTGATTTTGTTTTACTAACGCGAGCTGGCCCTGAAATTGGCGTTGCATCGACTAAAGCGTTTACCACCCAATTAACAGTTTTATTATTATTCACATCTTTCTTAGGTTTATCTCATGGCTGGAATAAAGAACAAGAAGAAGCTTGTCTGTCTGAATTAAGAAGTTTGCCTAAACTTTTAGAGCAAACATTGAAATTGGATCCAGCTATTAAGAAGTTAGCTAAAATATTTATTGATAAAGAACATGCTTTGTTTATTGCTCGTGGGATTTATTTTCCTGTTGCATTAGAAGGGGCACTCAAAATCATGGAGATTTCTTATATCCAAGCTGACGCTTACCCGGCTGGAGAATTAAAGCATGGGCCACTTGCTTTAGTTGATAGTAATATGCCCGTGGTAGTCTTAGTACCAGCAAATCCTCTGTTGGACAAGCTAAAGTCAAATATTCAGGAAGTACGTGCACGTCATGGGCAACTTATTTTATTTGTTCAAGAGGGAATCGATTTAAATGACACTGATAGCAAAATTATTTTATTGCCTAAGGCGAGTGATATGATCAGCCCACTGATTTTTGCAATTCCATTGCAACTTCTAGCTTATCATGTAGCGGTTTTAAAAGGTACTGATGTTGATCAGCCTCGCAATTTAGCAAAATCGGTGACTGTTGAGTAATAAAATTTAATTCCCAGATTGTTTTGCAGAAACTTTAACAAGTTTTGCTAATTTATTTGCAATAGTTTGTACTTCTGTTAATTCGCTTCCTTCGACCATGATACGAATTATGGATTCGGTTCCCGAGGGCCGTAATAATATCCGGCCGCGATCTTTTAATAAAAATTCTGCTTCTTTTGTAGACTTTTTTATATTTGGATCGTTCATTATACTTAGAGGATTTTCAACAGGTATGTTTATTAATACCTGAGGAAATTTTTTCATTGCTTTTTTAGCAGTATTCAATGGTAGACCTGATGTTTGAATAGCTTCTAAAACTTGCAATGCAATAATGATTCCATCTCCAGTTTTAGTTAAGCGACGAGAAATTATATGTCCAGAGGGTTCTCCACCTAATTGCCAGTTTTTACTCTGCAATGCTTCATTAACATATCTATCGCCAACCGAAGTACGAATAAAATCAAGGCCTAATTCTTTTATAGCTAACTCTAAACCAAGATTACTCATGGCCGTACCTACAATACCACCTTCAATGTAACCTTTTTTAATGCCATGCTGAGTTAAAAGTAGTAATAATTCATCTCCATCAACGATTTCACCAAAATTATCAACCATTAATACTCGATCACCGTCACCGTCAAAGGCAATTCCTAAATCTGCTTTTTTAGATAAAACTTCTTTTTGTAAAATATCTAAATGGGTAGAGCCACAGTTTTTATTAATGTTTAAACCATTAGGCTTCGTACCTAATAAAGTTAAATTAGCACCTAGTTCTGAAAATAATGCTGGGGCAATATTGTAAGTCGCTCCATTTGCACAATCGAGAATGATTTTTAAACCATCTAAATGAACAGACTTTGGAATTGTTGATTTGCAAAAATTAACATAACGTGATTTTGCATCCTCTACCCGAATTGCTTTACCTAATTTGGCCGAATCAACGGTATAGATAGTTTGATTCAGATGACTTTCGATTTGTAGCTCAATGTTATCAGCTAATTTAGTTCCATTATGGGCGAAGAATTTAATACCATTGTCGTAGTAGGGATTGTGAGATGCACTAATTACTATTCCTGCTTGTGCGCCTAAATCAGAAGTTAAAAAAGCAATAGCGGGGGTTGGGATAGGTCCTAAAAGATGAACATCAACTCCTGCAGCAGACAAGCCAGCTTCTAAGGCGGATTCTAACATGTAACCAGAAATACGCGTATCTTTGCCAATCAAAACTTTATTTCGTCCATTTGCTAGAACCTTTCCTACAGCCCAACCTAACTTTAATGCAAACTCAGGCGTGATGGGATCTTCACCTACTTTTCCACGTATACCATCTGTCCCAAAGTATTTCCGGGTTTTTATCATGATGAATCCAAAAAATTATTCGATCAATTACAGACTATCTACTGCTGGATCGTTGTCAGTTACTGATGGGTCGTCTTTTTGTGAAGGTGATTTTTCCTCGGAAGAAGAAGGTTGATCTTTTTTTCTTCCGTTACTCCACCCTTTGGGTTCTCTAGGAGGTTTACCGGACATAATGTCGTTTATTTGGCTCGAATCAATAGTTTCATATTTTATCAAAGCTTCAGCCATAATATGTAATTTTTCGATGTTCTCTTGTAGTAGGGTTTCTGCAAGCTTGTAATTACGATCAATTATATTACGACTTTCTTCGTCAATTAATTGTGCAGTATCATCAGAAAATTTATTATTTTTAGCTATTTGATGACCTAAAAATACTTCTTCGTTTTCTTGATTATAAGTTAAGGGACCAAGCCGTTCGGATAAACCCCATTTAGTTATCATGTTTCTAGCAATTTCAGTGGCGCGTTGTATATCGTTGGATGCGCCGGTGGTGATTTGCTCAGGTCCAAAAATCAGATATTCGGCAATACGTCCACCGAACAAACTAGCAATCTGACTCTCTAAACGCTGCTTGGTATAGCTGTAGCGATCTTCTTCTGGCAAAAACATAGTTACACCTAAGGCTTTGCCACGCGGGATAATAGTAACTTTATACACAGGATCATGGTCAGGGACTAAGCGTCCTACAATAGCGTGTCCTGCTTCATGATAGGCTGTTAATTTTTTTTCTTTTTCATTCATTACCATGGAACGTCTCTCACCGCCCATCATCACTTTATCTTTGGCTTTCTCCAGATCAATCATGTCCACAGTAGATTTATTTTCACGTGCTGCAAATAAGGCAGCCTCATTGACTAAATTGGCTAAATCAGCACCTGAGAAACCAGGGGTTCCTCTGGCTATAATCGCTGGGTTTACATCTTTTCCGTAAGGAATTTTTTTTAGATGAACTTTTAGAATTTGTTCTCGACCGCGGATATCAGGGAGACCAACAATAACTTGTCTATCAAATCTGCCAGGTCGCAATAAAGCAGGATCTAAAACATCAGGGCGATTAGTTGCAGCCATAACAATAACGCCTTCATTACCTTCGAAGCCGTCCATTTCAACCAACAATTGATTCAATGTTTGTTCACGTTCGTCATGTCCGCCACCTAAGCCGGCACCACGATGACGACCAACCGCATCTATTTCATCAATGAAAATAATACAGGGAGCTTGCTTTTTAGCTTGTTCAAACATGTCTCGTACGCGAGATGCCCCTACACCTACAAACATTTCAACAAAGTCAGAACCGGAAATCGTGAAAAAGGGTACTTTTGCTTCACCTGCGACAGCTCGAGCTAAAAGTGTTTTACCCGTTCCAGGAGGCCCCATTAATAAAACACCCCGTGGGATTTTTCCACCAAGTTTTTGAAATTTAGCCGGGTCTTTTAGAAATTCAACTAATTCACTCACCTCTTCCTTCGCTTCTTCAGCACCTGCCACATCCGCAAAAGTAACCTTAACTTGGTCTTCGCCTAATAAACGAGCGCGGCTACGACCAAAAGATAGCGCACCTTTTCCTCCAGCACCTCCCATTTGCCGCATAAAAAATATCCATACTCCTATGAGCAGTAACATAGGAAACCAATTAATGAAAATACGCATCAAGAAGCTTTCTTGTTGTGGAGGTTCTCCTTTTACATTGACCTTGTTTTTTAATAGCTCAGGAAGGAGATACTGATCTGGAATGGGCATATAGCTCGTGAAAGATTTATCACCCTGTAACTGGCCTTTTATAACTTGGTTACTTTGTATGGTTACAGACTGAACATTCCCTTGTTGCACGTCTTTCAAAAACTCAGAATACGTTAAGCGTTCACCGCCATTATTACGAGGTTCGAGATTGTTAAACACCGAGATAAGTATGACAGCAATAATGAGCCATAAAAAAAGATTTTTCAGCATGTCGTTCAAGCTAGACTACCTCGCATTTCTCACAAAAAGAGCATTATATACTAAATTTTGTTTTTCGATTATTTTAAGCTCTTTTTTTGTTTGTTACCAAGAGAGAACTAATAAATACAATTTTTACATTGGATTTTTGTTAGAGCATCAAAGTTCGTGTAATTTTCTTTGAAGCAGCCAAAAAGCCCATGAGAGCATAATCCAAGGTTATTTTATTTTATGATAACCTATAGCGACTAAATAAACTTCAGAAGAACTTCCTCTAGAAGCGGAAGGTTTTCGAATAGTAACTTTGGTAAATAAACTTCTTAAATCTTTTAAAAAAACTTCAAAGCCTTCTCCTTGAAAAGTTTTTACTATAAAGCTCCCTTTGGGTTTTAGTACTTTCTGAGCAAAATCTAATGCTAGTTCAGCCAAAAAAATAGATCTAGGCTGATCAACACTGCGCATCCCACTAAAATTGGGGGCCATATCAGAAATTACAAGATCTATAGGCTTTGATTGTACACGGTGTAGGAATTGTTGCATAACAGATTCTTCTCGAAAGTCCCCTTTGAGGAATTCCACATTATGACTTAATGCCTCCATTGGCAAAATATCTAAGGCATATACTTTTCCTTTGGCTCCAACGAGCCCTGAGACAAGTTGAGACCACCCTCCAGGTGCGGCTCCAAGGTCAACGATAGTCATCCCGGGCTTAATTAATTTGTTTTTCTCTTGAATCTCCAAGAGTTTATAAGCCGAACGAGAACGCAAACCCTCTTTTTTAGCGCGTTTAACATAAGGATCGTTAAAATGCTGTTTTAACCAGCGAGAACTGCTTTTACTCCTGGACATCGGGCTGTTGTTGGCAGTGAGTTTCGCGTATAAGGAATTTTCCAATCAATAAGGCTATTAAATAACAAATAGGTAATACCAAAAAAGCTTTGCGATAAGCGTCAACATTATAAAAGGGACTACCATTATAATAGATCCCATCCCAGTTTAAATGTAAAAATATACCAATCACGGGTTGAAATAAAGCCCCTCCTGCCACTGTCGCCATGTTATTAATCCCCATAGCTGTTCCCGCTACGCTAGAATGATTATTGTCTTTCACAACTCCGAATGCCAATGATTGGCCGGAAGCAGCAAGGCCGAATAAAAATAAACAAATGTAAAGCCAAAATAAGGGGAGGTGGGGGATATAAATGACTGGTATTAAGCCAATTATGCCTAAGCTTGCAGCAAATTTTAATGGCATACCTCGTAAATTTACCTTATCGGACCACCAACCTAGTAATGGGCATCCAATACCTATAGCTAACCAAATCATAGTGCAAGCAGCAGAAGCTGCTTTGGTACTGATCCCATAAGCAACAACTAGAAAAGGGACGCCCCATAATGCAGCAAAGGCAGTAATAGGTGCCCAGACCATAAAAGAATATAACGCTACAAACCAGGTTTGGCTATTAGATGCTACTTGATGAAAGCTTTTGAGTAGGCTTTTTTTTGAAGTGGATTGAAATTTGTGACCTTTTGAAACAACTTCAGGGCTGTCTCTAACTACCAGCCAGATTAATAGGGCTAAAATAACCCCTATTGTGCCTAAACTGATGATAGTCAGTCGCCAACCCCAGTGATTTACAGCAATAGTTAAGGGGGTTTCACCAACAATTGCTCCTACGCAACTCATTAATTCAACTAAACCGGTTAAAAAAGCAAAATATCGAGAAGGAAACCAGCGAGAAATTAAGACTAAAGTCCCTATAAACGCAAAAGCTGATCCTATTCCCATCATAAATCGACCCATGGATGCAGTGGTTAGACTATTTGTTGACCCAAATAAAAAAGCACCTATGGCGCAAGTTAAAACCGCAATGGTTAATAAACGTCGAGGACCAAATCTATCAAATAAAAATCCCGCTGGAAGTTGCATGGGGGTATAAGAATAGTAGTAAAAAGCCGCCATTGTTCCTAAGGTAATAGCATTAAGTCCTAAGTCATTAATTAATTGATTTGTCATCACAGCAGGAGAAACTTGCAATATGAATTCATACATGTAAAAACAAGAAGCAAGAATACAAATAATCGCAGCGAGTAAAGTGGGTTTTTGCTTTGCTAGGGAAAGCGAGGATAAATTGTTATTTTTAGACATAAGATTTGATTAATGTAACAATTCTAATAAAAAGCTTAAACTGCATTAGCTGTTTCGTTGGAGTATTGTGGCTTGCAATAAGTTTCTCGAAGCAAAAATTGACTTACAAAAAATGCAATAATATAACATAAGGGCAATACAAAAAGTGCTTTTTGGTAGTCTACTATACCATAAAAGGGGGCGCCACTATGTGTAACCCCCCCCCAATTCACATATAGCAAAACTCCTATTAAGGGTTGAAATAAAGCTCCTCCTGCGACTACAGCCATATTATTAAAGCCGATAGCTGTGCCGACTACACAAGAAGTATTATTATCTTTGACAACACCAAAGGCTAATGATTGTCCTGATGCAGCTAAACCAAATACAAATAAAATAAAATAAAGCCAGATGAGAGGCAATATAGGACAATATATAATAATTGTCAGACTAATTATCCCTAATAAAGCCGCTAAGCTAAGTGGCTTTGAGCGTGAATTGATTTTATCAGAAAGCCAACCAGCCAAAGGACTTCCTAAGCCGATCCCTAGCCAAATCATTGCACTCGCTTCGGAAGCCGCTTCCGTGGTCAAACCATAACTCGCTACAAGAAAAGGTATTCCCCACAACGCTGCAAATGCAGTAATAGGTGCCCATATAGAAAAAGAATACAAAGCAATCAACCAGGTTTGTCTATTACTACAAACTTGTTGCAATCGTTTCAGTTCGTTTTTTTTGGGAGGTGATTGAAACTTACGGCCTTTTGAAACAACTTCAGGGCTATCTCGCACTATCATCCATACTAATAGGGCTAATAAGCAACCAACAATAGCTAAGGAGATTGATGTAGATCGCCACCCCCAACGATTTATAGCTGATACTAAGGGTACCTGACCAGCAATTGCTCCTACTGAGCTCATTAATTGTACTAGTCCAGTGAGTAAAGCAAAATATTGGGGAGGGAACCATCGTGAAACCAGGAGCAAAGCCCCTATAAATGAAAAAGAAGATCCTATCCCCATTAATAATCGACCAAACGAGGCCATGACCGCATTGGGAGTTATACCAAATAGAAACGCTCCAAGAGCACATATAAAAATAGCTAAGGTTATTAAACGACGAGGACCAAAACGATCAAACAAAAGACCAGCAGGTAGCTGCATGGGAGTGTAAGAATAATAATAAAAGGCGGCCATGGTTCCTAGGCTCGCTGCATTAAGACCTAAGTCACGCATCAATTCATTAGTCATAACAGCAGGAGATACTTGCAATGTATATTCATACATATAGAACATAGCAGCAAGTATACAAATTACAGAGGCGAGGAATAATTGTTTCTTGGTGGTTAAAGAATGTGGCACTTCTTGTGACATTATTGCTTCATTATTGTACATTATTTACCTCTTAGATCATATTCCTTATGACCTTATTGTTGATAGCTTTTTTTTAAAGATCAAGTTAACGTTAGTTAGTCATACTATGGATGCTCATTATTAAAGTCTTAATAGAAAACAATAAGTGATTGAGATTTTGATTGCAAGTCCATAAAATTTTCACACTCATGATAAAAGATTGATCCTAAAAAATACTTTGTTATACTTGGGCTGCTGTTGCCGGGATGGCGGAATTGGTAGACGCGCCGGACTCAAAATTCGGTGATGGTGACATTGTGTGGGTTCGAGTCCCACTCTCGGTACCATTTAAAAAATTATATGTTTTGAAGGAGAGCAATTGCAGTTACTGCAATTCCTTCTTGACGCCCAATAAAACCTAACTTTTCGGTAGTAGTTGCCTTAACATTGATCTGATTTAAACCTATTTTCATATCTTGCATTAAATTAAATCTCATTTTTGCAAAGTAGTCCCTAAGCTTAGGCGCTTCTGCAATGACAGTGATATCTACATTATTAATAGACCAATTTTTTTCTTCCAACATTGAGACAGTTGTTTTTAAAAACAACCTACTATCTTTATTTTTCCAACGTTCATCAGTATCAGGGAAATGCATACCTATATCCCCTAAGGCACAAGCTCCTAAAAGCGCATCGACTAGGGCATGGATGACGACATCACCGTCTGAATGTGCCTTAAGACCCATTTGATAAGGAATTTTGACACCTCCTAAGATGATATGATTTCCTATTTCAAAGGCATGCACATCATATCCATAGCCAACGCGACAATTAATGTTCATAACTTCCTCATTTTTATTGCAATTTTTGCTTAAGGCGATAACGATTAGTATCCTATTATACGGGTCCGTTTTCAGATCCCATCTAAAAACATCGGAGACTGCTAATCTAGCTTAAAGACTAGGTTGAATATCAAAGCAAGTGCTATGATTAACGAGCATATTTTAATCGAATAGAGTTTAATGATAAAGATGACAAATTATTTTACAAATTATTTTTTAGTGGCTATGCCCATTTTAACTGATGCTTATTTCAATCGTTCAGTAGTGTATATTTGTGAGCATAATGAAAAAGGAGCATTGGGTATTGTGATTAATCAGCCTTTACATTCCTTACGGGTTAATCTTTCAGAAATATTACAAAGTATTACGAGTAGCAAGACAGAGGCAACTGAGAATGTAACCGGGGTAGATTTTCCTATCCTATGTGGGGGGCCCGTACATCCTGAACGTGGTTTCGTGATACATGCGCCTGAAGGTGAATGGCAATCTAGTCTAAAGATGAGTAATGAAATTTCTGTTACTTCATCTAAGGATATTTTGTTAGCAATTGCTAAGCAACAAGGACCTAATAAGTTTATTTTTTCATTGGGTTATGCTAATTGGATAGCCGATCAAATGGAACAAGAAATTATTAATAATTTTTGGTTAACTTTACCTGCAAGTCCTAATATATTATTTGATATACCTTTTGAACAACGCTGGTTCAAGGCTATGGATTATTTAGGCGTGGATGTTACTAAACTAGCTTATATAGGTGGTCATGCCTGAGATTAAAACTGTTTTAGGGTTTGACTTTGGTTCTAAGTATATTGGCGTAGCTGTGGGTCAAATGTCGCCTTGCTTAGCACAACCTTTAACTAGCCTAACTGTTAAAAATGATGGTCTTCCTTGGAAGGAGATTGAAAAATTATTGGAGATTTGGGCGCCTGATGCCTTAGTAATAGGCATTCCATTAAATATGGATGGAACAGAGCAACCAATAACTCATCTAGCACGCAATTTTTTAATGCAGTTAAAAAATCGTTTTAAACTTCCGGTTTTTCCAGTTGATGAAAGATTAACAACAGTTGAGGCACGTTCGCGACTTTTTGCTATTGGCGGATATAAAGCTTTAAAAAAGAAATCTATTGACAGTATTGCAGCTCAATTAATTGTGGAAATGTGGTTAGAGAACCAATGAGTAAGTTACTTTTTAAATCAACCTCCACGGTTGCTTCCATGACATTTATTTCGAGAATTTTAGGATTTATTCGAGATATGGTGGCAGCTCAAATTTTTGGTGCTACGGCTGCGGTTGACGCTTTTTACATTGCATTTAAAATTCCCAATTTTATGCGTGGTTTATTTGCCGAAGGATCTTTTTCTACGGCTTTTATTCCAACTTTATCCGAATTAAAGCAAACGCGTTCGCACGAACAAGTGCAACAGTTTGTTGCAAATATAGCCGGTACTTTAGGGTTAATTTTATTGGGAATTTGTATTTTGGGTGTTCTAGGAAGTAAAGGATTAGTGAGTCTATTTGCTCCCGGTTTAGATCCTTATCGTTTTCAATTAGCTGTGGAGATGTTAAGGATTACATTTCCTTATTTGATGCTGATCTCTTTAACAGCTTTAGTCGGTGCGACTTTAAATTGTTACGGGCAGTTTTGGGTGGCTGCTTTTACACCCGCATTATTAAATATATCATTAATTATTACTGCTTTTTGGGTCACGAGATTTTTTAAAGTACCGGTTGAAGCACAGGCATGGGGGGTATTGATAGCGGGGTTTCTACAACTAGGTTTTCAGTTGCCCTTTTTGAATCGATTAAAATTATTTCAAAAACCAAAATTTAAATGGCGCGATCCCGGCGTGCAAAAAGTATTAAAACTTATGTTGCCAGCCTTATTTGGTTCATCTATAGGCCAAATCAGTTTATTACTAAATACGGTTTTTGCTTCTTTTTTAGTCGCGGGTAGTGTTACTTGGCTTTATTACTCAGAAAGACTTGCTTATTTTCCATTGGGTGTGTTTGGCGTGGCTTTAATGACCGTCATTTTACCTCATCTTTCGCGTCAGCATGCATCGAAATCTCCTGAATTGTTTGCCAGTACTTTAAATTGGGGTTTGCGTTGCAATTTATTAATCGGCATTCCTGCTTCTTTAACTATGTTTATTTTATCTGGCCCGTTAATTGTAACCCTTTTTCATTATGATAAATTTACCGTACATGATGTCTTTATGACTCAGCGGAGTGTGATAGCTTATTCCATCGGTTTGCAAGCATTTATGTTAATAAAAATATTGGCAGCTGCTTTTTACGCGCAGAAAAATATAAAAACTCCTGTACGTATTGGAATTATTGCCTTGATTGCGAATATGATTTTTAATGCCCTATTAATTTTTCCTTTAAAACATGCAGGTTTGGCTTTGGCAAGCTCACTATCGGCTTGGTTAAATGCAGCGTTGTTGTTATGGGGATTGCAAGCCCGCAAAGTTTTTCAATGGCAACGCGGTTGGCTAAAGTTTGGGTTGCAATTAATATTTGCAAATAGCGTGTTGTGTTTATTCTTGTATTGGGTGGCTTCCGCTACTTCAGTTTGGATAAGCTGGGGTCGGCAAGAACGCTTTGAACATATTTTTATTATTGGTATATTTGCAGTCATTATTTATGTTGCTATGTTATGGATTAGTGGCTTGCGTTACCATGATTTAAAAGCTCAGTCATGACAGAACTTATTTGCAATATTCATAATATAAAATCAAAGCATACAGGTTGTGTTGCAACTATTGGTAATTTTGATGGTTTACATCAAGGCCATCAAAGTGTTCTTCATTCCTTAATCGAACTTGGACAACAACTTCAGCAGCCAACATGTGTGATTCTTTTTGAACCACATCCCCAAGAATTTTTTTATGGAGAAAAAGCTCCGGCGCGCTTGATGCGACTTGGGGAAAAAATTAAATATCTGCAACGATTAAATATCGATCGAGTTCTTTGTTTACGTTTTAATAAACGATTAGCAGAATGTACTGCTGAAAGATTCGTTAAAGAAAT
>DVPS01000013.1:0-43892 GCA_018239305.1 Oxynetra semihyalina | reverse complement strand
CAACTTAAGTGAGGCATTGGCGGGTGTTATATGCAGAACTTCAACATCAGGATGAATACCTTCTAATTTTTCTATCAGTTTATTAAAAGTTCCAGCGGTACAAATAGGCCTATCAGGACCACCCTGATCATGACCATTCTCGGAGAGATTATAACCTCGTTGAATTTCATATAAGCCTTCAACAAATTGTTCTCTAGCATCGGATAAATGCCCTATTCGCTTAGCCTTGTCATGTACTGCTAAGAAACTTAAGGCCAATACTTGTGGAATCGTTAAACCGGAGCCAGGATCTGTAAAAGCAAGATTAATGATTCTTTTAACCGCATTTTTAGCTGCGATATTTTTAATCGAATCTTCTGGTAATTGCATAATATAATCATGGATCAACTGCAAGGTATTTTGTAAATGGTTTCCCTCTATCTTTAGACCATAAAGCTTAAATAATCTGCTGGCCGAATCCGATACGCTTTGGTGAACACTAGCGCGATGAGTGCTTTGTTGATCATTAAGAACGACTTCTCGATTTAACTCTACGTGATTTTCTCTAACACCTATGAGTTGATTGACGTATTGTTGTAGCTGCTGCTGTGGATCTTGTTGTTGAGAAAGCCTAATTAATTGATCAAACACGGCTTGTGTAAACAAGTGAGTGGGTATACGATGCCATATAGTTATAAAACCATCAGCTGTCGAAAAAAAACTGTCTTCAGGTAACTGTAGTAACCGTATCAAATTCTGTAAGTTTATAAATGCAGGGCGGGGATATAAATCTCTTATTATGATCTCTACAAATGCCAACCTAGGTATAGAACTCAGTTTAATCAAATCCAACAGCTCTTGGCTTAATAGTCCAAAATTAGGGATTTCACTAAGTGACTTTAAAAAAGAGAAACCCTTGCAAAAGCTGTCATTTAAGTTTTCTCGATTAAGAAGCTGAGAGTACTTGAGATATGATAAAATCCTTGATAAATCATAATATCCATAATCTCCACAGACTATGTTAGAACTGTGTTGTGTAGTAAGATTTTCCTCGATAAAAAAGTTCAGCAAGGAAAAGGTGTCGTCTAACCACCTATTTTTTGAAACATGTTTCATAATTTCTATGTAAACTACGTAAGCCGACTCTCCTTCTTTAGGTAGGTTTTCAACAAAACATTGATAAACTTTAAAGATATTATTTTGATCCGCTGAGTTCAGTTTTCGCAACGCTTTTATAGCTGGCGGATCGCGGAATAAGAAACGGAATAAGAAACGCAATAAGAAGTAGAAAAAACCTCTGCGTTTGTCATACTGAGTTAAAAGTTGTTTTATTTCATCTGCAAGTAAAGGCATAAGACCTCCTTTTTTTTTAGTTTAGTCATATATTAACTTAAAAATGTTTGATTACTTTAAAAATCCTAAAAAAATAAGCTATACCGTTAAGCCACACTATTTAAGGCTTGTCTGATTAACGACTCTAAAGACAGGTTGGTGTCTTTAATTTGTAATACTGCTCGACTCGCCTCTTGGGCCTTATAACCTAAGGCGACTAACGCAGAAATGGCGTCCTGTTGAATATGCTGTAATGACCGAATAATTGTTTTATCAGATTCTATTAATTGGTTATGGGATAAACTTTTTAAACGATCGCGCATTTCGATGATTAACCGTTCTGCCGTTTTTTTTCCTATTCCGGGAACGGCTTGCAATGCGCTCACATTTTGTTCTTCAACACATCGAATAAATTCGGTTACCTGTATTTTTGATAAAATCCCTAAAGCGACTTTCGGTCCGACACCATTGACCTTTAAAAGTTGGGTAAATAATGCCCGCTCATCAGCCGTGCTGAAACCGTATAGAAAATGTCCGTCTTCACGCACAATAAATTGGGTGTATAAAAAAACCTTTTCTCCACATTCCGGCAGCTGATAAAAAGTATGCATAGAGGCTTGTACTTCATAAGTAAACGCATCAGCGACTTCCACTAATAAATTAGGGGGTTGTTTTTCAATCAAGATACCGCGCAATCTGCTGATCATCGTCTTCTTCCTCGGCGAAATCCATATTTTAATCCTCGTCCTCCGGACTGCCTTACTTGTGCATGGCATATTGCTATCGCTAATGCATCAGCGGCATCGACCTGTGGTGAGCGATCCAAGTTTAATAATAAGCGTACCATGTGTTGAACCTGTTGTTTATTCGCAGCACCATAACCCACCACTGATTGTTTAACTTGCCGCGCAGAATATTCACTCACCATAAGTTTAGCGACCGTTGCTGCTGTAATTGCGGCGCCTCTGGCTTGACCTAATTTAAGTGCCGCACTGGGATTAATATGCGTAAAGACTTGTTCTACAGCCACTTCATGTGGCTTATGTTCCGCAACAATATTTTGTAAATTAGTAAAGATTTTTTCTAATCGCTCAAAAAAAGCCACATTGGTGAGTTTGATACAACCACTATCAAGATAGATTAATTGAGAACCTAACAATTGAATAATACCATAACCGGTGATGCACGAACCCGGATCGATCCCTAAAATAATGACATCGTTAGCTAACTGATGAGCGTCTGGATTAAGCATCAAGCTTGATTAGTATAGACATTTTGCACATCATCTAAGTCTTCTAACATTTCAATTAAATAATCCAACTTTTCTTGATCTTCCGCAGCCAATTCAACTTGAGTGCTCGGCAACCAAGTGACTTCACTATTGGCAAAATTTAATTTTTTTTCTTGAAAAAGTTGAGTTAAATGGGCTAATTGGTTTTCTTCAACCAAAACATCAATACTTTTATCGGGATAAGTAATAACATCTTCAGCACCCGTCTCTAAGGCAACTTCCAAAATATGCTTTTCATCAGAATCCGGCGGAAATGTAATCACTCCCTTTTTATTAAATAAATAAGCCACTGATCCGGTTGTGCCTAAATTACCACCGGATTTACTAAAGGCATGACGCACTTCAGCAACCGTACGATTGCGATTGTCGGTTAAGGTATCGACTAACACCGCCACACCTTTAGGTCCATAACCTTCATAACGAATTTCTTCCATCTGCGCACCATCTAAGCCACCCGCACCGCGCTTCGTCGCCCGATCTATCGTGTCTTTGGTCATATTGGCGGATAAGGCTTTATCAACCGCCAACCGCAAACGGGAATTACTATTTATATCGCCACCTCCCATGCGCGCTGCGACCGTGATTTCACGAATTAATTTGGTGAATAACTTCCCGCGTTTAGCATCTTGTTTATTTTTTCGGTGCTGAATATTTGCCCACTTACTATGTCCTGCCATAACCTTCTCTTCTACTTATTCGAGTGAATTATAAAGACCCTTCACAAAAAATTTGATTATATTGTATAGCCGTCACTAACGAAGTCATCGGTAACAACCAAATTAAACCGATACCTAAAGTCATTAACGCTAAAAGACCAAATGCTAAACCGGTTATAATAATCAAGAACACATTTTTAAAAAGATGCTGATTAACCGATTGAAAAGCCAAACCTAAGCTTTCTTTCCAAGCTATTTTTTTATCTAAGATAAGTAAAACCGCCATATACACTAAGACAGATAGATAAAAATATAAAAAGAAACCAATCACAAAAAGAAACAGTAAAAAAATACTTCCGAACGTTGTTCCTAAATAAGCAATTTGTTGTTTCAATAATGCACTATGTAAAAACAGATTACTGCTAGAAAGAATAATGCTATTAAATAAATATAATAATAATCCAATAATCAATAAGGGTTGCAAGGCTTTACGAAAAGAAAAAACCATATTCCCATGAATCGGTTGATTGCGTAAATGAATTAAAGCCATATACGCTAATGAAGCGGTAAACAAGAAACGTAACACTTCAACGATAGCCACCACGAAAAATTTAAGCGCTAACTTGATATTAACTAAGGCCGCTAACTTAGGAGCAGTCGCCATTGGCAATATAAACACGTCATATAAAGCTAATACTAGACCTAATACCAAGCAAGCGACTACCATCACCAGGACGAAGTAAAGAAAACCTAACCAAAAACTGGCTTTCAATCCCTTCACCCGATACCAAGCCTCTAAAAAAATGGCTTTGATTGGAATACGATAATCACCGCTGATCGCTCGGCTAAAATTAACTTTGCTAGAATCTGACATGCTCAATATTTATCCAAAAAAATAGACTGCTACTCAAACGCTGTATGTAAAGCTAATACGGGTAACCGTAAAGGTAAACTCATCATTATAGTCTTTATTACATTTTTTTATTTTTTTCGAATCTGTAAGGACAGATCGTTTAATTGTTGCTCAGAAACCGGACTGGGTGCGTGGGTTAATGGACAACTTGCTGTTTGGGTTTTCGGAAAAGCAATCACATCACGTATCGATTTTGCGCCGGTCATTAGCATCACTAAGCGATCCAGACCAAACGCCATCCCACCATGCGGCGGGCAACCGAATTTAAGTGCTTCCAGCAAGAAACCAAATTTTTCTTTTTGTTCAGCTTCATTAATATTGAGTAAATCGAATACGGCTGATTGTAAATGCCTGTCATGAATACGTATTGACCCCCCGCCGATTTCGCAACCATTCAATACCATATCGTAAGCTCTTGATAAGCACAATTCCGGTTGTGCTCGTAACTCTGCAACATCATTCACCTTAGGCGAGGTAAAAGGATGATGCAAGGCTTGCCAACGTTTTTCCTGCGCGTCATAGTCAAACAAAGGAAAATCTACGACCCACAAAGGCGACCATTCGGCTTTAACACAGTTGAAGTCATGACCCAATTTAACTCGTAAAGCGCCCAACGATTCACTGACCATTTTTGCGTTACCTGCACCGAAGAAAACAATATCACCGTTCTCTGCACCCACTCGTTGTAAAAGCGCCGCAACGGTTTCCTCCGGAATAAATTTTAAAATTGGCGACTGTAAACCTTCTAGTCCCAATGCACGATCAATGACTTTAATATACGCCAAGCCTTTAGCCCCGAAAATACTAACGTATTGGGTATAATCTTCAATGGCTTTACGACTTAAATCGCCACCTTTAGGAAGACGTAATGCGGTAACGCGTCCTAGTGGATCATTCGCCGGCCCTGAAAACACTTTGAATTCAATATTTTTAACTAAATCTGCGATATCGACCAATTCAAACGGTATCCGTAAATCCGGTTTATCACTCCCATAACGTTGCATGGCGGTTGCATAGCTCATGCGTGGGAACGGATTTGGTAAATCGACATCCAATAATTCTTTAAATAGATGGAGAATCAATGCTTCATTCAGTGCTTGTATGTCTTCTTCATTACAAAATGACATCTCCATATCCAGCTGCGTAAATTCAGGTTGCCGATCGGCACGTAGATCTTCATCGCGAAAACAACGCACGATTTGATAATAGCGATCAAATCCTGACATCATCAATAATTGTTTAAATAATTGCGGCGACTGCGGCAAGGCATAAAATTCACCTAAATGGACGCGACTCGGTACCAAATAATCACGTGCTCCTTCTGGCGTTGCTTTGGTTAACATCGGTGTTTCGATATCTAAAAATCCTCTTTCTTCAAAAAAATGTCGCATTAATTGCACAACTCGCGTGCGCAAGCGAAAACGTTCTTGAACTTCAGGTCGCCGTAAATCCAAATAGCGATAGCGCAATGCGACTTCTTCACTTACCGGGGTATAGGCATCGATAGATATCGGTAACGGTGCAGAGGTATTTAATACAGTCAGTTCAGTCGCCTGTAATTCAACCCTGCCAGATTTTAACTGTGGATTTTCAGTCCCTTTCGGACGTAAACAGATTTTTCCACTAATTTGTACCACATATTCATTACGTAAGGTTTCCGCTTGTTTGAACAAGTTAGGCAAGCTTGGATTAAATACCACTTGCAACAAGCCACTGCGATCGCGTAGATCAATAAAAATAATCCCGCCATGATCACGGCGATGATGCACCCAACCACAGACCTGTAGGGTTTCATTGACTAAGCTTTGATCGACTTGTTGAGTATAATGGGTTCTTTGCATAATATTTTTTAATTTAAGAGGACGATTTGTCGGATTTTTGGTTTTTACTGGTTTTATCCGTAATGGTTTCTTTGCTTTTTGTTTCTGTAGATTGACTGGTATCTTTATTGGCATCTACCGATTGACTGGTGTCTTCTACTTTCGATTGACTGGTGCCTTCTACTTTTTTAGTTTTGTCGGCATTATCAGCTTTAGCCGGCGGATTTTTAAAATCTGTTACATACCAGCCACCACCCTTTAAGTGAAAGGCTGCCTGTGAAACCAATTTTTTTAAAGCGGTTTCTTTACAAACCGGACACTCTGTTAAAGGCGCTTCGCTAAAGCTCTGTAATGTGTCAAACCTATGGCCGCAAACGTTACATTGATATTCATAAATTGGCATAGTGACCTCACATTTCTTTATTCTTTCGGATAAATATTTAAATAAACAAACAGTAAAAATAACTGGATTATTCTTTACATGCTGTTGCAGCTTATGCGCATTTTAAAGCAGTGTTTACAGTTTAGCCAGTGTCGTCTTAACGATAACTGGCTAGTTTTGCAGAAACCTCAATCTAGTGTAAGCTTTGACCTAGGTCAATGATTATAAGGTTACTCCATGCGCAGCAGTCATCTCTATTTACCCACACTCAAAGAAGCACCCGCTGATGCCGAAATTAAAAGTCATCAGTTGATGTTACGTGCGGGGATGATCCGTAAATTAGCTTCAGGAATTTATTCCTGGCTACCGCTAGGTTTGCGCGTGTTACGTAAGGTTGAAACTATCGTGCGCGAAGAGATGAATCGTATCAATGGCCAGGAAGTGCTTATGCCTAATCTTCAACCCGCTGAGCTTTGGCAAGAGTCAGAACGTTGGGATGCTTATGGACCTGAGTTACTTCGAATGACCGATAGACATCAGCGTTGGTTTTGTTTTGGTCCAACTCATGAAGAGGTGATTACTTCTTTGGTACGTAACGAAGTTCGTAGTTATAAACAACTCCCGCTTATTTTCTATCAAATACAAACTAAGTTTCGCGATGAAATTCGTCCACGTTTTGGCGTCATGCGCGCGCGCGAATTTATTATGAAAGATGCTTATTCATTTCACCGTGATAAAGCGTCATTGGCAGAAACTTATCAGATAATGCATGATAGCTATTGCCGAATTTTTAATCGGTTAGGATTAAAATTTCGTGCCGTTCTCGCTGATACCGGTAACATCGGCGGTAGTCAATCTCAAGAATTTCAAGTATTAGCACAAACCGGTGAAGATCAAATTTTTTATAGTGACAGCAGTGATTATGCCGCCAACGCCGAACTCGCAGAAAGCTTAGTCATCAATGAGCGCCCTGCTCCTACCCAACCACTTAAAAAAGAAAAAACTCCCGGAACAAAAACCATTGCAGCCGTTTGTGAGTTTTTAAACACCGACCCTCGACATTGTATTAAGCTATTAATGGTAAAAGGAACAAAACATCCTTTAATCGGTCTTATCTTGCGTGGCGATCATGAATTAAATCCGGTTAAACTCGCTAAAATACCTGAGATTGCACAGCCCTTAAACTTTGCAGAAGAAAAAGACATCGTCAACTTAACCGGTGTCCCGGTTGGATATTTAGGTCCGCTGGGTTTATCAATCCCATTAATTGTCGATCGCTCGGCGGCTGTGTTAGCCAATTTTGTGTGTGGCGCTAATGAAGAAGGATTTCATTATATTAACGTCAATTGGGAAAGGGATTGCCCACTACCTCCTAGTGCAGATTTACGTCAAGTAAAAGTCGGTGATCCCAGTCCGGATGGTAAAGGTCATTTAAAAATGGAACGGGGTATTGAAGTCGGCCACATCTTCCAATTAGGAAATAAATACTCTCGAGCGATGAATGCCAACATTACCAGCGAAAATGGAAGTTCAGTGCCCATGGAAATGGGTTGCTATGGTATTGGTGTATCACGAATTGTCGGTGCAGCCATTGAACAAAATCATGATGACTTAGGTATTATTTGGCCAGATGCCATGGCTCCGTTTCAAGTCGTCGTCATACCGATTGCCTATTATCGATCTCAAGCCGTTAAACAAGCCGCCGATGCGCTATACCAACAACTTAGCGAGGCAGGTATCGAGACTTTATTAGATGATCGTGCAGAACGTCCCGGTTTATTGTTTGCAGATAATGATCTGATTGGTATTCCGCATCGTTTGGTGATTAGTGATAAAACCTTAAAAGACCAGGTCATCGCTTACAAAGCTCGTGCTGAACAAAATGAACAGATGTTACCTGCTCATGATTTATTAAATTTTTTGCAGCAAAAATTAATCTCTAAAAAATCGGCGCCATAAATAACAGATAAGTTAATTATTATGAGTAATCTATCAAAACAAAGGAAGGAAAAGTGAATTACTGGCTGATGAAATCTGAACCCAGTTGTTTCAGCATACAGGATTTAGCCAAACGTCCACATCAAACTGAACCTTGGGATGGTGTACGAAATTATCAGGCAAGAAATTTTCTAAAAGTGATGAAAAAAGGAGATTTGGCTTTTTTTTATCATTCGAGTTGTCCGATACCCGGTATTGTTGGCATTATCAAAATAACTCATACTGCTTATCCAGATAAAACTGCTTTAGATGCTCAAAATCATCATTATGATCCTAAAAGCACAGCCAGTAAGCCACGTTGGGTTTGTGTCGATGTACAATTATTCCGAACTTTTAGATCGATTATTTCTTTAAAAGAATTAAAAAACCAAATTACCCTAAAAGAGATGCGTTTATTACATAAAGGAAATCGATTATCGGTTATGCCATTAACACCCAACGAATGGCAACATATTATGGCTTTAGAACATAATCATTCAACTTAAGCTCCCTGCCACTATTTAAATTCATACCTATTTACTATAATTATGAATACCAAAAACAGCTTAACATTCTAACTGAGTAACAACACCGCCAACAATCTCATTATAAAAATTACTCTCAACAAATAGTAAAGGGATTTTGGCAAGGCGCCAGGAAAGTAAAACAACCGCAGTATTTAAGATACCTGAGGATTGCGAGGTGACTGGTAACACCATTTCAGTAGGAAGAGTAAGTAAAAAATAAAAAAATAACTTAAGGAAAAGAAACTATGTCCATTACCAATTGGCCTGCCAAGGAACGACCACGAGAAAAGCTAATCTTACAAGGAGCCGCCTTTTTATCGGATGCAGAATTGTTAGCGTTATTTGTTCGTACCGGTGTTCGAGGAAAAACTGCGTTAGATATCAGTCGCGAGCTTCTCTTGCAATTTGGAGGGTTACGTTACATCGTTGCCGCCAGTTTAGAACAATTTTCCAAAACGCTTGGTTTAGGTCAAGCAAAATATGTTCAGATTCAAGCCGCAAAAGAATTGGCAACACGTTGTTTACAAGAAAATCTTGAGCAACGTGATACATTTAAAAATCCACACGATGTTTATCATTATTTAACACATAAACTAAGAGCTTATCCTTATGAAGTTTTTAGCTGTTTATTTTTGGATAATGCTCACCGTTTTATTCATTTTAAAGAACTCTTTCATGGCAGTATTAACGAAGCCGCCGTTTACCCTCGCGAACTTGTCCGTCAGGTATACCAACATAACGCTGCAGCCGTTATTTTGGCTCACAACCACCCTTCAGGTATTGCCAAACCCAGTGAAGCCGATAAGAGAATTACCCACGAAATTAAATCTATTTTAGCGGCTATAGATGTACGCCTCTTAGACCATATCATTATAGGAGAAGGCTCTATGACCTCCTTTGCCCAGCAAGGTTTGTTATAAGCAGGATTAAACTGCGAATGCCGCTTAAATTGCAGGGTATATTTTGACAGTCTGCTACATTTTTGATATAAAAGCGGACGTTCTACTCATAGCCATCGGATTTTGTCCAAGCGCCAATCATGGCACAAAACCAAAATTTGAGGGCATTGAGCATATTTTCAAAGCACTGCATTGGGGACTATATATGGCTAGGGTCTGTCAGGTAACGGGTAAAAAACCCATGGTGGGACATAATGTATCTCACTCTAACCGAAAAACTAAACGTCGTTTTCAAATTAATTTACACGTCCGTCGCCTTTGGGTGGCGACTGAAAACCGCTTTGTTAAATTAAGAATAACCGCCGATGGTTTGCGTGTTATCCAAAAACAAGGTATTGATAAAGTATTGGCTACGCTACGTCAGCGTGGTGAAAAGATTTAAACGGGAAGAACACATCATGCGTGATAAAATTAAATTAAAATCTACGGCTAGCGCTTATTACTATACGACCAATAAAAATAAAAAAGCCACTCCAAATAAATTAAAATTTAAAAAATATGATCCTATTACTCGCAAACATGAAATGTTTGAAGAGGATAAGATCAAATAGTTGTTAAGTGCCGCGGCTTGTTGGTAATGACCCGCGAAATAAAACATTATTCTGTTTTGAGGCCATCTATTCTAGATGGCCAGCTTGCTGATTTTCTATCTACCATTCACTTTTAGTTTCCGGACGCATTAATGGAAACAAAATAACGTCTCGAATCGAAGCAGAATCAGTAAATAACATCGCTAAGCGATCAATCCCAATTCCCTCTCCAGCTGTAGGCGGTAAGCCATATTCCAATGCTTGGATATAATCCTCATCGTAAGGCATCGCTTCTAAATCACCTTCAGATTTCGCCAAGCTTTGTTGTTTAAAACGCGCTGCCTGATCTTCTGGGTCATTTAACTCAGAAAACCCATTTGCTAATTCTCGACCCCCTATGTATAACTCAAAACGATCCGCAAGTTGTGGATTTTTATTATTGCGTCTCGCTAAAGGCGAGACATCAATAGGATACTCAGTAATAAAAGTGGGTTGTTTTAATTTTTGCTCAACTGTTTCTTCGAACACAGCAAACTGCAATTTTCCGATAGAAAGACTTGCTGGAATGTTTAATTCCGAAGCAATTTTTTGTAACGATGATAACTCACTAATATCTTTTAATTGCCATTTGGGATTATATTCCAATATGGCATTGACTACGCTTAACCGTTTAAACGGCTTTGACAAATCATAGGTTTCTCCTTGATAAATCAATTGTTCAGACGTCAAAATAGTGGCTGCCAATTCGCGAATTAATTGCTCGGTTAAATCCATTAAATCATGATAATCCGCATACGCTTGATAAAATTCCAACATGGTAAACTCAGGGTTATGACGAGTCGAAAGACCCTCATTCCGAAAATTACGATTAATTTCATATACTTTTTCCATACCACCGATCACTAAACGTTTTAAATGTAATTCGGGTGCAACGCGCAGAAATAATTCCATGTTTAGGGCATTATGATGGGTAATAAAAGGTCGCGCTAGTGCACCACCGGGTAATACATGCATCATCGGTGTTTCTACTTCAACAAATCCTCGTTGATTTAAAAACTGACGAATTCCGCTGATTAGTTGCGATCGAATTTGAAAGGTGTTTCTAGTTTTTTCGTTGGTCATCAAATCTAAATAACGTTGTCGATAACGTTGTTCTTTATCTGATTCTGAAAGCCCATGAAATTTATCCGGTAAAGGACGCAAAGCTTTACTTAATAAATCAATTTTTTTCGCTTTAACGGAAAGCTGGTTAGTTTTAGTACGAAACAGAACCCCTTCGATACCGACAATATCACCCAGATCCAAACGTTTAACAGCTTCAAAGTCTTCTAATCCAAGCGCATCTTGTTTAACATAGATCTGCATTTTTCCCGACATATCTTGTAGATCGAGAAATAAACTCTTCCCCATATCGCGTTTTAACATGATTCGACCAGCAAGCTGTACCATTTGGTTTTTTTGCTGTAATAGCTCAGCGTCACTGTGTTCATAGTGACGATATAAATCCACTGCTAAGCTATCTCGACGAAAATGATTAGGGTAGGCTTCTTTATGCTGCCGTAATTCATTGAGTTTAGCCAAACGCTGCGAAAATAAATCTTCGGCATCATTGGTTGTCTTTACTTTTTCATGGCTCATGATGTTGTTTCCAAACTTACCTATTTTTAATGATTCTAGTTTAGCAGATGACAGCCAAGAAAAAACACACTCCAATCCCACACCATCAGATTTACATACGAAGTCGATTATAAGCCTGCTTTTAAACTCGCTATCAAAAATGGATTGAGTTGACCATTTAATACGGCCTGGACATTACCGGTTTCTACGCCGGTACGCAGATCTTTAATCCGTGCATCGTCTAATACATAAGATCGTATTTGGCTACCCCAACCAATATCGCGTTTCAAAGATTCTTGACTCTGCTTTTCTTCAGCTCGCTTGCGACATTCCAATTCATATAATTTTGCGCGTAATTGCTTCATCGCTTGATCTCGATTTTTATGTTGAGATCGATCACTTTGTGATTGTACAACCACACCACTGGGAATATGAGTGATACGCACTGCCGAATCGGTACGATTAACATGTTGTCCGCCTGCACCACTCGCCCGATAAGTATCAATACGTAAATCAGCAGGATTAATTTGTATATCGATCGATTCATCGACCTCTGGGGATACAAATACCGCTGCAAATGAAGTGTGGCGGCGTTTATTGGCATCGAAAGGCGATAAGCGAACTAAACGGTGCACACCGGTTTCAGTACGTAACCAACCGTAAGCGTATTCACCTTCGAATTTAATCGTCGCACTTTTTATTCCTGCAACCTCTCCAGCTGAAACTTCAAGCAAATCAACTTTAAAATGGTTTTGTTCACCCCACCGCAAGTACATCCTCAATAACATTTCTGCCCAATCTTGCGCTTCAGTGCCACCCGAGCCCGACTGGACTTCTAAATAGGCAGAGTTTTTGTCTAACTCACGCGGAAACATCCTTCGGAACTCCAACTGTTCTAAACGTGTTTCCATTGCTTGTAATTCTTGCGGTAATGTCGCTAATAAATCCTGTGCATTTTCAGTTAACGCTAACTGATACAGATCCTTAATATCATTAAGCCCATTTTCTAATTGCTGAAAGGTATCGACTATCTGCTGCAATTGTGCACGTTCTTTGCCGAGTTGTTGGGCTTTCTCAGGGTGATTCCAAATAGTGGGATCTTGTAATTCGTGATCTAATTCTTGAAGTTTTTCAAACTTAGCAGGATAGTCAAAGATACCTCCGTAATTCCATACTACGATTTTCAAGTTCTTTGACTTTTTGAATAATAGGCGCGGTTTCAAACATAAAGAAAATAATAGGAACTAATAAAAGTTTATTGTTTAATGTAGCCGATTCAAGAGCGGGATCAGTCCACTCAATATACTAACAACAAGCATCCTTTAAAGCTGCTTGTGAGATTTTTTTACCCATTTCAATATCGTCAATTAAATCCTTTTTCACAACGAATATATCTTCGCGTAAATCGCGTTACCCGTCTACACACGTTTTATAAAGTTATCTTATTACAATTTTAAGTTAATTTTTTTCGTGTGGAAAATCCAGCTAAACTAATTGCAAATTTACGCAGCGCACACACGCCCGTTGCTTCAGCTTGTTTACACCAATCCTGTAAAGCTTCTAATAACTCGCGTTGCGTCGCTGCTGTACGATCCCAAATTGCCTGGAGTTTAAGACGATATTGGTACACTAGCGCTAAGACATGATGATTATCCATCACTTCAGCAATCTGCTGTTTACATTCTTCATTTAATAAAGATTCGGTACGAATTAATGAGACTTTAGCCCGCTTTAATAAGGCTTTTCTACTGGTATTCGCTTTTAACTTTTCTTCATGTAGTACCGGCAGAAGCACCTCACGACTATAACGCGCTAACACTTGAAAGCGATTGGTAATGAGTGCCGCTAAGGTATCTGAATCTACACGCGATTTACCAGGAATATTTGCAAGTTTTGGTGATATCCGTTTAACCTTAGATAACCCTAAGAACTGTAATAAACGTATATAAACCCAACCCAAATCGAACTCCCACCATTTTACCGAAAACTTAGCGGAGGTTGGAAAAGTATGATGATTATTATGCAGCTCTTCGCCACCAATAAAGGCACCCAAAGGGATGATGTTGCGTGCCGCATCAGGACATTCAAAGTTGCGATAACCCCAATAATGACCGATACCATTCACCACTCCCGCCGCAAAAAAAGGTATCCAAGCCATCTGTAACGCCCAAATCGTAATCCCAGGAATACCAAATAAAATGAGGTCTATAACAAACATCAGTCCGACACCTGCGGCACTATGTTTAGTATAAACATGCCGTTCTAACCAGTCGTCGGGCGTCCCTTGACCATAGCGATCCATCGTATCCTGATTTTTTGCTTCAGCACGATACAACTCAGCTCCTTCAAAAAAGACCTTTTTAATCCCTCGAGTTTGCGGACTATGCGGATCGTCGACCGTTTCACATTTAGCATGATGTTTACGATGAATAGAAACCCATTTTTTAGTTTCCATTCCGGTGGTTAACCAAATCCAAAAACGGAAAAAATGACTAATGGCTGGATGCAGTTCAAGCGAACGGTGCGCCTGGGAACGGTGTAAATACACCGTAACACCCACAATAGTGATGTGCGTTAAAATCAATAAGGCCGCCACATAACCCCAGAATGATAAATTCAATACACCATATAACATTAGTAACCTCTTGTAATTTAGTACTATTCCAATTTCTTTATAGTAATAGTCAGTTTGATTTAATTCTATAGTTCTTTGTATTCAATTAACTTAACCACTTTATTCACACCTGAAGTATCTCTTGCTATCGATACGGCTAAATCTGCTTGTTTCGGTGTCGCGATTCCCAATATATACACCACACCATCTTCAGTCACTACCTTAAAGTTATTAGATTTTAACTCTCTATTAGCGAACATCTTGGTCTTCACAGCAGAAGTAATACCGACATCTTGAGCGCGTCGATAAACCGTCGTCGGGATACCTAGAGTAATTTCATTAAATACGCGCCGGACATGCGGAACGCTCTTTGCATACTGCTCCGCTTTAGCTTTTAATTCCGCATCGTAAGCTTGACCCGTTAACAAAATCACCCGATTGTAACTGACTGCAGCAATATGAGTCTCTGCATTGAGCACCGGATCATTAGCCAATTTTCTATTGATCCTAAAGTTAATTTCTTCATCGGATTTAATCGTATTAATAGAACGTGGATCGGTCACCAAACCACCCGTTGTTGCACTACCCGCCACAAAAGCGCCTGCCAAACAACCTGACAACCCTAGTGAAAGGATTAAAATAATAAAGATTTTTTTCATTTTGTTTCCTAGCCTCAATAAACAGGATGGTTAATAGTAAAAAAAGCCGCCTCTGCCAGCCAGATCATCTGGCTGGGAAATAAACCTAGAATGAGCAATAGTATAGCATTAATACTCAATGCAAGGTAGGCATCCGCTGCTACACTCAAAGGCGGTGTAGTGGGTTCAGGCTCCTCAAAATACATGACTTTTATCACATTAATATAATAATAAGCCCCAATAATAGCAAAAATAATCGCTAATGTGGCTATCCATAGCAAATGAACCGAAATTAGGGACTCTAAAATACCTAATTTAGCAAAAAAGCCTATGGTGGGAGGAATTCCCGCCATAGAAAACATCGCCAACAACATCATCAAGGCTAACCAAGGGTTACGGGCATTCAATCCTCTCAGATCACTGACCTGCTCAACCTGTCCTGATCTACTCATAACGACCAATAAACCAAATGCTGCTAAGGCCATTAAACCATACGCCAACATATAAAAAAGACTCATGGAATAGCCCATCGCCGTACCCGCGACTAAGCCGAGCAAGCCATACCCCATATGGGCAATAGCCGAATACGCCAGCATCCGCTTTAAATTGCTTTGTACGATAGCGACTAGATTTCCCAAACTAAAGGATAGAATCGCGATAACGGCTAATAGGGGTTGCCAGTAGTGAAGTAAGCTCGGCATGGTGTCCACTAACAAGCGAATGGCCAAAGCCAGACCCGCTATTTTGGGTGCAGCACTGATAAATAATGTCACTGGCGTAGGCGCGCCCTGATAGACATCCGGAACCCAGAGTTGAAAGGGTGCGGCGCCGATTTTAAATGCGATCCCTGCGACTAGAAAAATAAGTCCTGTGCTCAATAACACCTTAGATTGTCCGCCGAGAAGTAAGGTTTGATGGATGGTCGGCAGAATTAACGAATGGGTTGCACCATATAATAACGAAAGACCATACAAGAATAAGCCTGAAGCCAGTGCCCCTAAAATAAAGTATTTCATCGCGGCTTCAGCACCCTGACTAGACTGACGTTGTAAAGCCACCATCGCATACAGCGGAAAGGATAATAGTTCGAGTCCCAAATAAAGGGTTAATAAACTATTCGCAGATGTCAACACTAACATTCCAAGGATTGAAAATAAGCCTAACAAATAATACTCACCCGAATGGATATGCAGATTTTTAATTGAATCACGCGCATAAACAAAAGCAAAAAGGCTGAAGATCAAAATACATAGCTTAATAAAGTAGGCCACTAAATCCCAAGCAAAATGTTGATGAAACAATAATTGCGCAGGTATGTGCTTCAAATGAAGCACTAAGCCGAGTGTAATAATGAGGCTAAGTTGCGTCGCACTGTAGGTCAACCAACTGGATTTCTGTTTTACAAATAAGTCAATTAACAAAATGACACAGGTCATCAACAATAAAGCGATTTCAGGAAGTGCCGGACAGTAAAGTAATTGTTGTAGTGTCATCATAATTTAGTTTGCAAACTTAAATGTAAAATCGAATCTATCGAAGTATGCATGATTGTTAACAAAGGTGCTGGATAAATACCGATAAAAATAATAGCGACGGTTAATAATACAAACACTAATTTTTCAAAACCATGAATATCACCACTGTTAGCCACTAAGGGATTAGTTATCTCACCAAAGAATACACGTTTAACCATATACAAGGTATAGGCTGCGCTCAATATCATCGTAGTAGCCGCAATTGCGGTAATCCAAAAACTGGCTTGCATTGCACTCAGGATAATCATAAATTCACCAACAAAACCCGATGTACCTGGCAAACCCACATTCGACATCGCAAACAGCATGAAGAAAGAGGCTAATAGCGGCATACTGGTTGCAAGACCACCATAATCTTTAATCAGACGACTTCGAAATCGATGGGCAAGCATCCCGACCGCTAAAAACATTGCGCCGGAACTAAAGGCATGGGAAATCATTTGCACCATCGCCCCTTCTAAACTCATATAGGCCATCAACAGATTATGACTCTGTTTCATGATGGCAAATAACATGAAGCAGCCGAGTACCACAAAACCCATATGGGCAATTGATGAATAAGCAATTAAGCGTTTCATATCGACTTGTGCCAATGCCACCAAACCAATATAAACAATAGCGATCAGCGCCAGCGCTATCATCAAACCATCTAACAAACGACTCGCATCCGGGACGATAGGTAAGGTAAAACGCAGAAAACCGTAACCCCCTAGCTTTAACATTAATGCCGCTAAAACCACTGAACCACCAGCGGGTGCTTCGGTATGTGCATCGGGCAACCAAGTATGTAAAGGCCACATTGGAATCTTGACGGCAAACGCAATTAAAAAAGCAATAAAGATCCACACTTGCACAGGCATCGTGAGTGGTATGGGATAAAAATGAGCAATTAAAAAGTCATGCTCTGGGTTGTGCACACCCAGATACAGTAACGCAATCAGCATCAATGCTGAACCAAAGAAAGTATATAAGAAAAATTTTATGGATGCATAGGAACGATTATCACTGCCCCACACACCAATACTTAAATACATCGGAATCAGTATGGCTTCCCAGAACACATAAAATAAGATCGAGTCAGTTGCCGCAAAAGTTCCTACCATCATGCCTTGCATCAGTAAAAACGCAGCCATGTATTGTGCGACACGTAAATTAATACTGCGCCAAGCGGCCAAGATAACCAATAAGGTGGTAAACACCGTTAATATAATAAGCGGTAAAGAAATACCATCCACACCTAAGGCATAATTAATATGATAAACACTAATCCAAGGGATATTTTCTTGAAACTGCATACTGCTTAAAGCAGGATTGAAACCTAAATACAGAGGTATACACAACAGCAAGGTGATTAGCGAAGTCATCAAAGCAATCACGCGCGCACGCTGTGGGTAACGATCTCCATTAGAGGCAATCGCTAACACTCCGCCAAGCACAGGCAACCAAATAAGCAAACTTAATAAATATTTATGTATGAATAAAGTTAAAAACATTCTTATACTACGACTAAGTTATAAGGAATATACTCACAGCAATTGGGTTTTTAGCAAGGCGTCGCGAAAATAAGCAACCGGAGTGTATAACATTCATGGGATTGCGAATTAAACGGCCAAAACTCAAATGCGAAGAGTATAAGCTAATAAAAAAATAATGATTCCTAATACCATAATCAATGCATACTGATAAATATAACCAGACTGCAACCGACGCAATACATTCGAAAGCCAATTGATTCGCCTTCCTGAACCATCAATCAGTTTTTTGTCGAGTATATTAGCATCCACATTAAAAAATAATTTCGCCAAACGTCGACTACCATTCGCGAATACGGTTTGATTGAACGCATCAAAACCATATTTATTCACTAACACTTGGTAGAGCAAAGTAAAATGTTTCTGCATCCAATTTGGAATACTGGTAAATTGCAGGTAACAAAGCCATGCTAAGACAATACCGATACCAGAAAAAATGGTCGCCCTACTCAACAAATGTTCAGTTGCCATAAGTTGATGATTGGGGAGGACACTCAAGCTATTTGCCAGTAAACCAGGAACACTTAAAAAACGGTTAACTAATAAAAAGCCGGCTATGGTCGCTGGAATGGCTAAGCTAAGTAAACTGAATTTAACAATCCAGGTGGTTTTTTGATAATGTTTAACCGGCATACGACTTTTCCCATGAAATACCAAGAAAAACGCGCGAAAGATATAAAAAGCCGTCACCATTGCACCGATTAACACACAGTAATAGGCATAAGATGCCGCCGGCAAGGTCGATACATGAACGGCATCAATAATCGCATCTTTGGAATAAAAACCTGAAAAAGGCGGTAATGCCGCGAGCGCCAATGCTCCGACTAAAAAACCCAGGTAGG
Organism: Oxynetra semihyalina; assembly: GCA_018239305.1. Taxonomy (NCBI): domain Eukaryota; kingdom Metazoa; phylum Arthropoda; class Insecta; order Lepidoptera; family Hesperiidae; genus Oxynetra; species Oxynetra semihyalina. The sequence goes on along the minus strand of DVPS01000013.1, from coordinate 24,748 downwards.
TCAGTGGCATCACTTTCGCTAGGCCACCCATTTTACGAATATCTTGTTGGTGATGCATTGTTAAGATGACTGAACCTGCGGCTAAAAATAGTAATGCTTTGAAGAAAGCATGTGTCACTAAGTGAAAAATACCCGCCGCATACGCCGAAGCGCCTAAGCCGACCATCATATAACCCAACTGCGAAAGTGTAGAATAAGCGATGATACGTTTAATATCGTTCTGGACTATCGCTACCAAGCCCATAAATAAAGCCGTTGTCGCCCCTAAAATTAAAATAAGATTTAACACGCTCGGTGCTAATTCATATAAGGGCGAAAGCCGTGCAACTAAGTAAACACCGGCAGTGACCATGGTTGCGGCATGAATTAAGGCTGAAATAGGCGTAGGACCTTCCATCGATTCAGGTAACCACACATGTAAAGGAACCTGTGCCGATTTTCCCATGGCACCAACAAATAATAAAAAACAAATAACCGCGATAACCGAATAAGAACTATGCGGAAAAATACTCATCGTCGCATTTTTGAGTGCAGGTGCCGCATGAAAAACGTGGTAATAATCTAAACTACCAAAATAGCTAAATACTAAGGCGATACCTAAAAAGAAACCAAAATCACCGATGCGATTAACCAAAAATGCCTTTAAACTTCCCGCATTCGCCGCTTCACGTTTAAACCAAAATCCAATCAACAAATACGAAACTAACCCTACTGCTTCCCAACCAAAAAACAATTGCAGAAAATTATTTGCACTCACTAACATCAACATGGCAAAGGTAAATGCCGACATGTAACTAAAAAACCGTTTATAACCCGGATCCCCTGCCATATAGGTGACACTGTAGATATGCACAATCAATGAAATGAAGGTCACAATCAGAAACATCACTACCGTCAATGGATCAATTAAAAATCCGATATTAAATCGAAATTTTCCCGTTAAATCCCACAAATACAGATTGGCATCGTAAGCGCCACCATGCAGAAAAAACAGTTGGTAAGCAAAGTAAAGCGATAAAATAAAAGAGACGGCGACACCCAAAATAGTCGCTGTATGCGCTAAGCGATCACTGACACGACGACCACCTAAACCTGCAATTAATGCACCCGCTAAGGGAAATAAGATCAATGCAAGGTTGATTAACTGATAATGACTCATTACCAACTTACCCCTTTAAACGATTTAGAGCATCGACTTGAATGCTATGTCGGGTGCGGAATAAAACAATCAAAATGGCTAAACCAATCGCTGCTTCAACAGCGGCTACCGCAAGCACAAAAAAGACAAATACTTGACCGGATAAATCAGCAAAAAAATGTGCAAAAGCAATAAAATTCATATTCACCGCGAGTAATAAGAGTTCAACACACATTAGTAAAATAATAATATTTTTACGATTAATCATGATACCCAGTAAACCCAAGCTAAATATGGTAGCCGCTAGTATTAAATAATAGTTTAATGGAATCATTTTTTTCTCTCAGCGGGCATTTTTATAATTCGTAAACGATCGGAAGGTTTAACCTTCAATTGTAATTCAGGTGGGATCGCTTTGTTCAAACGTTTTTCACGGAAACTTAACGCAATAGTGGCAATAATACCCACCAATAACAAAACACCAGTAATTTCAAACGGATAGGCATAGTGGGTATAGAGCACATCGCCTAAAGCCTGCGTATTACTGACATGCGCAGCTAACGGTAGAAGCCCTAATTTTCCAGAAAGTGGATATACCGCATAAATAAGTAATGCTAATAAAACCAATACCGCAATAACTGCAAAAAACCAGTAACGTACCAGGCCATATTGCTCTTCAGCCTTATCAATATTTAATGTCATAATGACAAACAAAAAGAGTGTCATAACCGCACCGACATACACCAATACTAAGATTAAACCTAAAAACTCGGCTTCTAATAAGATCCATAAAGCGGCGGCAGCAAAAAAAGCCAATACTAAAAATAAAGCACAACGCACCGGGTTGCGAGAAATAATCATCATTGATGCGGCAGCAATGAGCAATGCAGCAAAACCGAAAAAAGCAAATTGTTGTAGAAGCATGATTACCCTATAACTTTACATTTTATAATTTTTCAGAAACTCGTCAGTTCGATGCTACAGCCTACTTAAGGCTCAATCCTTCCCTGGGTTGTCACATACTTTAGGTATGCTTCATTCAAGATCCAAAATAACCTTGCGTCCTAGCATGTGGCAAAGCACCGAGTCAATAATATTTCAGCAACCTAACTCAGCAAGCTAGTATTTTAAATGTTAGCCATTCTAAATGACCATTCTATGCATAGCAACTTCCTAGTAAAAAGTTTGACCCTCTCTGTTTTGCGTTATTGCTACAACTCTATTGGGATGGGCAAGTCATTTACCTAAACTCATTTCCCGAATAAGCTTCTATTGCACTTGCATAATTTTCAGCAGTGACTTGGCAATCTTTAAATTCTTTGGTGTCTTTTATTTTTAATTTATTTATTATTTCTTCTAGATTACCATCATAATTAGGATTAATAATTAATGTTTCTTCGCTAACCGTCAATGAATTTGCTAAAGCGTCGAAAGCAAAAGCGCCAATAATGGATTGTGATTTAAGAGAAGAAGGGATTATTAAACAACATTGATATTCACTTCCCGGATCAAATGGAGCATTTTTGAAAAATTTTGGATTATTAGTATTACAGGGCGAGAGGGGAAAAGAAGTCAAATTTCTTTCTCGGGATGCATCGATAACGTAAACAAATGAATAGTCATCCACTAATTGCAATGCTTTTTTCTTTAACGCATCACCTTGTATCAAATAATCACCATATTTAGAGGTATAATAAGGAATAAACTCAGCAACACTGAGTAAGCAATTGTCATAATGAATACCTTCATTAAATATCAATTCTAATTTATTGAGTATCCCTTTTTTTTCAGTTACATCGTCTGTATTATCATCGCCTATAAATAAAATCCCATTACGAGGTCCATAAGAGCTAAAAAAACCATCATTGGTCAGCCTTTTCGGAACATACCAATTTTTTATTGAAAATTGCTTTGCCCATGCGACTAATTTTTTAGCCTTTTTAATATTAATTTCTGTTTCAACCGTGTTTGTAAGCTTTCTTTTATACATCAGCAAGTCCTCAACATAAATGTAACCTCATAGCATGCGTCAAAAGCCATGAAGTCTTTTATTGTTAAATCTTTAACTCTGTCTAAAAAATATAAAAGAATCAAGTAAAATTAGCGGTAAGGGGCATCTTCCGCTCTCTCTTTCGCTATCTGCTTCTCATAGCGATCGCCAATGGCTAGTAATTTTTCTTTAGTCATAATCTGTTCACCGCGATGTTCAAAATGATAGTGCGGAATTTTGGTCTCGACAATCGCATCGACCGGACAAGACTCTTCGCAAAATCCACAATAAATACATTTAAATAAATCGATCTCGTATAAGGTGGTACGCCGTGAACCATCGTCACGGGGTTCAGCTTCGATAGTAATGGCTAATGCTGGACAAACCGCTTCACATAATTTACAAGCAATGCAACGCTCCTCACCGTTAGGATAACGACGTAACGCGTGTAAACCCCGAAATCGCACTGAACGGGGTGTTTCTTCCTCGGGAAATTGTATAGTCGTTTTTTTCTTAAAAAAATAACCACCGGTTACGCTTAATCCCTTAAAAAGATCCCAAAGCGTAAAAGTTTTTATGATTTGTAGTATTTTTCTTAATAAGTTCATGTGCTAAACCAAGGACCCCATTGAAATTGTACGGCTAAAGCCACGACCGATATCCAAAGCAAAGTAACTGGAATCAACACTTTCCAACCCAAACGCATCAATTGGTCATAGCGATAGCGAGGAAAAGTCGCTCGCGACCAAATAAAAAGTCCTAAAAAGATAAACATTTTTATAAAAAACCAAAAGATTCCAGGAACCCAAGCCAATGCGTTGTTGACTACCGCAATCCCCTGAAAAGGTGATAACCAGCCGCCTAAAAACAATAAGCTAGCAATCGCTGAGATCAAAATCATATTCATATATTCAGCGAGGAAGAATAGAGCGAAAGTCACACCGGAATATTCAACATGAAAACCGGCCACAATCTCAGATTCACCTTCCGCTAAATCAAACGGAGCCCGGTTAGTCTCAGCAATCCCGGAAATCCAATAGCAAACAAACAGCGGTAATAAGGGTAACCAAAACCAATGAAAAATACCGCCTTGTTGACGTAACACTATATCATGCAGATTCATGCTACCTGCGGCTAATAAAACACCAACAAAAGAAAAGCCCATCGCAATTTCATAAGAAATGGTCTGCGCCGCTGCGCGTAATGAACCTAATAAAGCATATTTAGAATTTGTCGCCCAACCGGCGATTAAAATCCCATACACGCCGAGAGAAGTGATTGCAAACAAGTACAACACCCCGGCATTTATTTGAGTTAATGCTAACTTTTCACTAAACGGTATCACCGCCCAAGCCGCCAAGGCAGGAGCAATAGTAATAATCGGCGCTAAAATAAATAGATAACGATTCGATGCCGTTGGCACAATAATTTCTTTGGTAATTAATTTGATGACGTCAGCAATCGGTTGTAAAAAACCTAACGGCCCTACCCGATTCGGTCCAATCCGGGTTTGCATATAGCCAATCCCTTTACGTTCGATAAACGTTAAGTAAGCAACCGTCAGTAACAAAGGAATGGTAATGACAACAATTTTTATCAGTGTCCAAATTAATAAGAGTAAATCATTCAGCATAGAGATTAACTACTCCAAATGATTCGCCTAAGCTTGCCGTTTCTTCGCAGCCGGCGGGGATATAAACACAATGATCAGGAATACCGTCTTGTATCGTCAACGTTAACAACGACTGCCCTGCTCCCTGTTCAATACGAATTAATTGACCTTCAGTAAAATTTAAGTGACGGGCTAAGGTCGGGTTCATGGCAATTTTGACGGGATCATTACTTGCAGAAGCTTGCAAAGCTAAGGATCGACGCACCAGGCTGTCAACGCCATAGATAGGCCATTCACTAATTCTGGTTATTTTATTGTTGGTATCTTGTTGTGCGAGTGATCCCACCTTAACACTTAGTGGTTGCTGGGTGATATCAATGTCGGTGTTAACACAGCCAAGATGTTCTAATAATAACGGCTCTAATTCTTCACGAATGAAGGCATGATCCGAGCGATTAAAATCAGCGAGTTCAAAACGATGACCTAAGGTTTGTAAAATTTCCCATCCAGAGCGGGCTAAACCTAATGGCGGTATTGCTGCGGAAAAGCTTTGCCAACAACCTGCCATATTGATATAGCTACCTTGAATCTCAGCAAAGGTTGCCATCGGTAAAATAACATGCGCATGATCTAAAAGAGATTTTGCTTTAAAAGGGGATAATGCCAATACAAAATCAGCCTGCTTTAAAACTTGAGATAGCACTTGTGGATTTGCACAGTCTAAGGTGGGTTCGATATTCAGTAAAATAAATGCGCTGAGATCGGCATTATGCATTTCCGCGGCAGATAAACCCGACTCACTCAGCGTCACACCACCCGGCAAACGCTGTGGCACCGCACCGGCTAACCAACCACCCGCACTATTGGCTCCTTCGGTCAAATACACACAACGAGCACCTGTTTGACGGGCAATAAAATGAATGAGTGATCTTATTAAACTGGCTTGTGGATGATTATGCGCTAAAGCACCCAAAATAATGATGCTATTTCCAGAAGACTTTAATTGCTCAACTAAATTATTGGGTAAATCACTCGGTGTTATTTCGGAAAATGCAGTCAATGATTGTTCATTCGCTAACGCTTTTGCAATCGATAACAACGTCGTTACCATAGCGTCCGGACTTACACATAAATTTTCTTGTAGTGCAAAAGGAACACGCACGTCCACACAATGCAAACTGGCAATTTTAGTCCCGGCTAAGTTGGCTTTACGTAAACGATGGGCAGCGATGGGTTGTTCACGCCGAATATTAGAACCTACCAACCAAATAAAATCGGCTTTTTCTAAAGCCGACAAGCTTAGACCCGGAGGACAGAGTGGTGCTTGCATTTGATCGGAGGTATCGGTTTGATGTAAACGATGATCAATATTTGGTGTACCCAAACTACGCAATAATTTTTGAAAGAAATAAAACTCTTCAGTGGTGCTCGATGGTGAAGCTAAACCACCTATCGCTTGGGCACCTTTTTGTTGAAGAATTTTTTTAAATTCGCTGACCACTTTCTCGAGTGCGGTTTCCCAATCAACAATAAACCATTGGCCATTTTCTTTAATATGTGGTTTTGTCAAACGCTCTTTACTATGAATACCCAGATAACTGTAACGATCCCGATCCGATAACCAAGTTTCATTGATCGCTTCATTTTCCTGCGGCACCGCCCGCATCACTTGTTCACGACGGGTATGTAAATAAATATTCGAACCCAAACAATCATGGGGTGCTATCGAGGCGGACTGGTGTAATTCCCAAGCCCGTGCAGTAAAGCGAAACGGTTTCGACGTCAATGCACCCACTGGACAAAGATCAATAATATTTCCTGATAATTCCGATTCTAAGCTATGTTCGATATAGGTACTGATTTGTAAATCTTCGCCGCGATTCAATGCACCTAATTCTTTAATACCGGCAATTTCCTGACCAAACCGCACGCAGCGCGTACATTGGATACAACGGGTCATTTCAGTAGAAATTAACGATCCAAGATTATCGTCTTTAACCGAACGTTTACCCTCAGTAAAGCGCGATAGTGAGGAACCATACCCCAAAGAAAGATCTTGTAATTCACATTCACCCCCTTGATCGCAAATAGGACAATCTAAAGGATGATTAATTAATAAAAACTCCATTACTGAGCGTTGAGCTTCTTTGGTTTTTGTTGACGTTGTGTAAACTTTCATACCGGCAGTCACCGGCGTCGCACAAGCCGGTAAAGGTTTACCCGATTTTTCAACTTCGACCAAACACATCCGACAGTTAGCCACGATAGAAAGTTTTTTATGATAGCAAAAACGTGGAATATAGATGCCTGCTTTATCAGCCGCTTCAATAATCGTGGTATTTTGCTCGACGTGAAAGGTACGACCGTCAATTTCTATGTCTATCATATTTTTTCTCGACGATTGTTAGATTTTTTTTGGAACGCAGAAAATTGCTTGAGTTCGCAATGAACGACTGGCAAGGACCGGAGTTTACTAAAGTAAATGAAAGCCAGTTGTTCAATAATGAAATCAAGTAAATTACCCAGTTTCAAAAGAAATCTAATCATGTGGATCACCGACTGGACATTGCTTATGTTCAATATGCTCAATAAACTCGTGACGAAAATGTTTAATAAAACTTTGCACTGGCATTGCCGCCGCATCACCTAAGGCGCAAATGGTATGGCCCATGATCTTCCCTGCCACACTTTCTAATAATTCCAGATCACTCATCTGTCCTGAACCCTGTTCAATTCGATGTAACACTCGCCACATCCAGCCGGTTCCCTCACGACAGGGAGTACATTGACCACAAGATTCTTCTTTGTAAAAATGCGCAATCCGGGTTAAAACCTTCACCATGCAGGTGGTTTCGTCCATAACGATAACCCCACCAGAACCTAACATCGAACCCGCTTTCGCAATCGAATCATAGTCCATGGTTATATTTTCTATGGCTTCCGCGGTTAACACCGGCATCGATGATCCGCCTGGAATGACCGCTTTTAAACGCCTGCCTGCTTTTACGCCGCCCGCAAGTGCTAATAATTCTTTAAACGAAATACCTAAGGGCACTTCAAAATTGCCTGGCTTATTAACATGCCCAGTCACACTAAATATTTTACACCCACCGTTATTAATTTTTCCTAGTTCTAAAAACCATTTACCGCCTTTTTGCAATATCACCGGAACCGAAGCTAAGGTTTCGGTATTGTTAATCGTGGTCGGACGACCATATAAACCATAATTCGCGGGGAAAGGAGGCTTAAAGCGCGGAAAACCTTTCTTTCCTTCCAACGATTCCATTAAAGCGGTTTCTTCACCACAGATATAAGCACCGGCACCTAAATGGTTATACAGTTGAAAATCAAACCCCGAATCTAAAATATTAACCCCTAATAAACCTTCAGCCATTGCTTCGTGAATCGCCGTTTCACAGCGCAGAAAAGGCTCATGGTATTCACCGCGGATATAATTGTAACCCACCGTCGCACCCATCACATACCCAGCAATCGCCATGCCCTCAATTAACTGGTGGGGATTAAACCGTAAAATATCTCGATCTTTACAGGTTCCGGGTTCCCCTTCGTCCGAATTACAGAGTATATATTTTTGACCGGGAGCACCGCGGGTGATAAAACTCCATTTTAATCCGGTTGGAAACCCTGCTCCACCCCGCCCACGTAAAGCAGACAGTTTTAATTCAGCAATAATTTGTTCTGGTGGTGTTTTTTCTTTTAGGATCTTCTCCCAAACTTGATAACCACCGATGCGCCGATAATTTTCTAAGCTCCATGGCTTATCAAACTCCAAAGTACGAAAACAAATATCATTCGCCATCTAAGTTATCCAAGATTTTGTCTAATTTTTCGGGTGTTAAATCTTCATAATAACGTTGTCCGATATGAACAACTGGGGCGTTTGCACAAGCACCTAAACATTCAACTTCACGCAAAGTAAATTTTTGGTCAGCTGTTGTTTCACCCACCTTAATTTGCAAACGATTTTGCAAATGGGAAACGATTTTGCCGCAACCACTTAGCATACAAGAAACATTGGTACACACTCCAATCTTGTGTCGTCCTATCGGTTTGAGTTCATAAAGTGTATAGAATGTAGCGACTTCATAGGCTGTCATCCGTGACATTTCTAAATAATCGGCCACGGCATCAATTAATTCTTGGGATAAATAACCCCCATTATAATCCTGTGCTAAGGTTAATGCAGGTAATACTGCCGATTGTCTGCGTTCAGGCGGATATTTTTTTGCCCATTTGTCAATGGCGATTTTTAAATCTTCGGGTAATATGCCGCTTTTGTTATTTGTCACTTTGTTCATCGATCGATTTCACCAAATACGATATCAAGGCTAGACAGTATAGCGACCAAATCAGCAATCATATGCCCGGAAACCAATTCATTTAAAGCCGCCAAATGTGGAAACCCCGCTGCGCGTATTTTAACCCGATAAGGTTTGTTCGCACCATCGGATACCATATAAATTCCAAATTCTCCTTTAGGATGCTCTATCGCCGCATAGGTTTCACCCGGCGGCACGCAATAACCTTCACTAAATAATTTAAAATGATGAATCAATGATTCCATATCCTCTTTCATTTGCAAACGCGTCGGTGGCACCACTTTATGTTCACTGAGTGTGACCGGTCCTGGATTGGCGCGTAACCAACTCACACATTGTTTAATTAATGCATTCGATTGGCGCATTTCTTCGATTCGAACCAGATAACGATCATAACAATCGCCTTTACTGCCTATCGGTATCGAAAAATCCAATTCGTCATAGACTTCATACGGTTGTTTTTTTCGTAAATCCCACGCCACGCCGGAAGCACGTAAAATGGGACCGGTACAGCCTAATTGTAAAGCGCGTTCCGGAGATAATATACCAATGTCGACAGTGCGTTGCTTCCAGATCCGATTATCGGTCAATAAGGTTTCATATTCGTCAATCAATTTAGGAAATCGAGTAATAAAACTTTCTATAAAATCTAATAAACTCCCTTGCCGATTCGCATTCATTTCATGAACTTGTTTTTCATTATGCCATTGTGACGCTTTGTATTGGGGCATTTTATTGGGCAAGTCACGATAAACACCGCCAGGCCGATAATAAGTCGCGTGCATGCGTGAACCCGATACCGCTTCATAGCAGTCGATTAAATCTTCACGCTCACGAAAACAATATAAAAAAACCGTCATCGCTCCAATATCTAGCGCATGTGCACCTAACCATAATAAATGATTCAAGATTCGAGTAATTTCATCAAACATGACCCGAATATATTGGGCGCGCTTTGGCGGAATCACTCCTAATAACTTTTCTATAGCTAACACATAGGCATGTTCATTACACATCATCGAGACATAATCCAACCGATCCATGTAACCAATGCTTTGATTATAAGGTTTAGATTCGGCTAATTTTTCGGTGGCACGATGCAATAAACCAATATGTGCATCGGCCGATTGGATCACCTCTCCATCTAATTCCAAAATCAAACGCAACACACCGTGCGCGGCAGGATGCTGCGGACCAAAGTTTAAGGTGTAATTACGAATTTCTGGCATGCAACATTTACTCAGGTTTTTTATGAAAACAAGTTAGGGTATCTTCATGGGTGGTTTTACGAATGGTTTTTGGCACTAACGTACGAGGCGTCACGGTAACCGGTTGATAAATCACTCGCCCCTGGGTGGCGTCGTAACGCACCTCAACATGTCCGGTTAACGGAAAATCTTTTCGGAAAGGGTGACCGACAAAACCATAATCGGTTAATAAGCGTCGCAAATCCGGATGTCCATCAAAAAAAACACCATACAGATCAAATGCTTCACGTTCATACCAATTCGCAGCCGGCCATAGTTTGATAACCGACGGCACTTGAGGTGGTTCACCCTTGGCAAAAACTCGTAACCGTAGACGATGATTATGAGTAAGAGATAATAAATGATAAACGACTGCAAATCTTGGTTTAGTCCATACGATAGGACGTAGATCACCGGTCGTATCGACACCCCGCTCAAAACCGGTTAACGTGGAACGCTCTGTCATCCATTCGCTAATACCATAGTCAGCATAATCCACAACGCAAACGTCCACTAATAATTCAAATTTAAAATCAGCTTCATCGCGTAATGCTAAACAGACTTCATGAGATTGCTCAGCAGAAATCTCTAGCGTAATTTCACCACGCGCCACGGTTATCTCTTGAATAACCGAATCAAAGCGTTGGTTTATTTTTTGCAGTTGCAGAACAACGTCTGACATAATTTAAGTACGCTCAATAAAGTGAGTTTTTTTTATTTTATTTTGCAATTGGATAACGCCGTACACTAACGCTTCAGCAGTGGGTGGACAGCCCGGCACATAAACATCTACCGGCACAATCCGATCGCAACCGCGAACAACCGAATACGAATAATGATAATAACCACCGCCATTAGCACACGATCCCATCGATATTACCCAGCGTGGTTCAGCCATTTGATCATAAACTTTACGCAAAGCGGGAGCCATTTTGTTACATAGAGTCCCCGCAACGATCATGACATCAGATTGTCTTGGACTGGGTCGAAATATCACCCCAAATCGATCCAGATCATAGCGTGGCGCCGCCGAATGCATCATTTCAACCGCACAGCAGGCTAAACCAAACGACATCGGCCATAAAGAGCCACTACGCGCCCAAGCAAGAAGCTTATCTAATGATGTCGTCACAAAACCTTGTTGTTGTAATAAGGGTTCTATTCCCATTGTAAAGCCCCTTTTTTCCACTCGTAGACAAAACCTATCAATAATAAACCTAAGAAAATCCCCATTGCGATTAAACCCGGTAAACCAATACGTCTTAAAGAGACTGCCCAGGGAAACAAAAATGCAGTCTCTAAATCAAAAATAATGAATAAAATTGCTACAAGGTAATAACGTATATCAAAAGGCCATCGAGCATCGCTAATACCTGGGAAACCACATTCATAGGAGGATAGCTTCGCTGCATCCGGACGTTTCAAGCCCGTTAAATGACCGATAGCCAAGGCTGCCATACCAATAAATAGGCCAAATGCAATAAAAACTAGGATGGGAAAATAATTTTGTAACATGGTTTTTTCATTAGCCCGATCAATTTTGTCGCTAGTATACAACCTTCGGCGACTAAAATTCTACAGTCATATTATTTATAGCCGATTGGCTCAAGATTAACATTCTGCGCCCCCGAATAAGGTACTTCGAGTTGTTTATCTGAAACAGGCAAAGGAAGTTTAAAAAAAGACAATGTTGACTTCCCTTTGCATTCTTTATTTAAGACACTGATTTCTTCCCTTTGGTAAGGAGTCTCTTTTTTGTAAACAAACTCCTGTTCGCGTTTTATTACTGAAGTATATTTAAATTCGGAAGAGGCATGTAAAAAATATCCACCTATGGCTTGACACTGTGACTTTAGATTCCCTGGGACAAAAGCTGATTCACAAATATGCAACATCGGCTGCTCTTGCTTTTTTTCCTCTAAGCTATTTTTTAAAAATTCATACGTATCCCAATGTAGCAAACCCACGCACCATTTATTCTCTGATGTCAGTGTTTGTTTAGTTGTTATGGAAGCCAGATCCAAATATTCTAAATTTTTTAGGTCAACCTTAAAAGTCTGATTAAGACCCAGATGCTCTAAAAAACATTTTAATATCGCTTTGTAAACTTGGTAAGACGCCTGATTTTGCTTCGGTCTATTATTTATATTAAAACATCCATAAAGTCTAAAAAAATTATTTTAATCGCTGTGAGGAAGATTTCGTATTGCCCTTATGCCGGATTGATCACCAAACAGCCGCCGAAACAAGCCTTTCTTTTGATCATATTCAATTAAGAGTTTGTTAATTTCTTCGGGAAAAGTCATTATTGCCTCTTTTAAAAAATCCATAGTTGGTTAATTAATCAAAATTTATAGATTTAACTTTACTTAAGTTTACTTTAGGAAAACTGAGTACGAGCCAATAAGATTGAGCTAAGGTTTGAAGCATGCTAGGATGAAAAAATAGTGGACTTAAAAATTTTAAAGGAAGTAAGATGTACTCTGAAATGGATTGTGTTTGGATGGGGCACTCGATGTTGCCTACTACTCCGGCCTATTCTACCCCCATTTTACAAGAATGTGACATTGTTTTAGTTAAAAAGTCTTTAGAACTCATTATTGACTGTATAGATAAACAAAACCGCTTGATACCAGAATACCATCAACTTGTCTGTGCATTTAGTAACTATGTCGAAGAATGTAATAAAGCTTTTTTAGCCAGTGAACATATTAGCAACTTTTTAATCTTGTGTTTATGTGCAAATCTAATTATTACCTTTATTGTGCTGGTCAGTATGCCGGTATCGCTGCTCAGTATTAGCTTAGTTTGTTTTGCATCACTGATATTATTTTGTTTGAACCTTTTCACTTTATATCATCAAGCACAGGGATTTGAACAAGAAAACGCCAGAAATATACTTACAAAATGCAATAAAGATTTAAAACAAGTAATAAATTCAAAAAATCTACAGTCGGACTCAATTTTTAAATTGAAAAAAGTTCGGAGCCCGACATCGACGATCTGCTTATTCCCTGCTCAAAAAATTCCAGAAAATGATGAATTGAAACAAACTATCGACAAAAATTCTTTAAATGACTCTGATTTCCTACCAACTAAACTAAGCAATCAACACTAAATTCATTTTTGACCAACAACCCTTTATTCTTCTAGCATATCGCTGATGTTCACTATGATGGTCTTTAAATCCTAGTTTATAACCAGATAACGCATTTGCTAAGTTCATTGTTAATGACAAGCGTAGAAATTTTACACGCTCTTTTAAATTAAAAATAATAACTCTTGCCAAGAGATTAGGTTTGATTAAATCAATTTTTATTTAAAGTCAATGTGCTTAGCTCCCCCTTTTTCGGGTCAGGGGTAATTTGGTTGCAAATGGGAAATAGAGAAAATAAACAATAGATTGGGTTAAAAGGTGCATTTTTATGGGCTAGTTGTGAAATGAGAATAGTATTATCAAAAAAATTTAGATTACTATGTAAGATTGGCCGATAATATAAAAAAAAACACATTTAAATAGGCTTTTACAATTGGTAAAGATCGCTTAAAATAAACAACGGTTTTTTTCTTAACCTATCACTGAGTAATAACATGCAAAAATACATCACTACACTTAGCTTGATGTTGTTTTTAAATTTTACTGTATTTCAATCAGTACTTGCTAGATCAATAAATCATGATTGCCAGTGTCACCCGCCCATTAATAGTCATAGTCAACAGTATATCATTGGCTACGGGTCGTTAATCGAAACGGTATCAAAAAATGCTACCGATCAACATAGTGGTGAAAATAAGCCGGTTTGGATAGAGCATTATCAACGCGGTTGGTTTTCTAAAGGTTTAGCCGATGGATTTAGTACCACCTATCTTGGGGTCATTAAAAGTAAACATGCCCGGTTTAATGGCACAATTTTTAATTTACCTTCAAGTTCACTTAAGCATTATGATGCACGAGAAAAATATTATTGCCGTGTCTTGGTGTCGCCAGATGACATTCATATATTAACCGGAAAAAAATTACCGACAGGACAATTTTGGATCTATGAATTAAAACCGGAGTTGTTAGCTCCCCCCTCCGCCCGTTATCCTATCGTCCAATCTTACGTTGACGTCTTTTTGGCAGGCTGTTTAGAAATTGAGAAAAAATATCATTTGAGAAATTTTGCTGCCGCGTGTGTCAACACCACCAGTGATTGGTCAGTTAATTGGGTAAACGATAGGATTTATCCGCGTCGACCCTTTAAGTATCAACCCCAGGCCTTAGCTATCGATAAGCTGCTACAACAACAAATACCGAAATTTTTTCAGCAAATAAAATTAGAATCTTATGCCACTTAATTTTTTTAATTAAATTGACGTTTCAATAACAAACGTTGATGACGTGCCCTGCCTAATTCTATCAACTGACTTAGCAGTTGCTGATAAGAAAGACCTGAAACTTCCCAAAGTTTCGGATACATACTGATCTTGGTAAATCCTGGAATGGTATTCAGTTCGTTAAAATAGATCGTTTGTGATTGTTTTTCGATAAAGAAATCAATTCTCGCCATTCCCGAACAAGCTAGGCAATTAAATATTTTTGTTGCTAATTGCTTTAATTGTGCCAATTGTCCCTGTTGCAAGGTTGCGGGAATCATTAATTCTGCACCTTTCGGATCCAAGTATTTAGCTTCGTAAGAATAAAATTCATGACTTGGAATAATCTCGCCCGCTTTACTGATTAATGGATCAGCACCCCATTGCAGATTCTCTAAGACGGCCATTTCTACTTCACGGACTTCCAAGGATTTTTCCACTAATATTTTAGTACTATAGGTAAAGGCAAGTTTAATTGCCGTTACCAAATCATTCGATTTTTTTACCTTACTGATGCCTAAACTTGAACCGACATTTGCAGGTTTAACAAACAATGGATAGCCTATTTCCCGTTCAATGTCTTGAATCAGTTGATCTTTTTTATTCGCCCAAATACCGGAGTTTAGGCTTAAAAAAGGCACAACCGGAATCTCAACTGCCGCGACTAAACGTTTAGCGACCTCTTTATCCATGCTGATAGCGGATCCTAAGACATCGGCGCCCACATAAGCCAAATTTAATACTTCAAATAAGCCTTGTATTGTGCCATCCTCACCCAATGTACCATGGAGCACTGGAAAAATGACATCAAAGCGATGTGATGGATCTTGGTTTAATTCGGCTAAGCTTTGTAAACACTTTGCATTTTTAGTCTTTAGAACTATCTCATCATTAACATACAAATGCTGTAACTCATTGATAAAACAACAACCTTGTTTATCGATACCGATAGGAATGACGGTAAATTTATTTTTATCTAAATTTTTAATCACTGCTGCCGCAGACAATAACGAAACTTCGTGCTCTGCTGAGCAGCCGCCATACAAAACCGCTACGGTAATTTTTTCATCTTCCGACATAAAAAGATTCTCTGAGTTAGAAAACAAGCAAAAACAATCTCTGGTTAGCTTTCTACTCAGCAGAGTATAGAGAGTTAATACGGCAATTAAAAGCTCACTTAGAAATTTTTAATTAAATGGTACTTGTATATACCTTATTAATATTGAATAATTACTAGGTTTTTTTAGAAAAAACTTTATAAACTCTTTTTATATTAATTTTGCAAAACATGCTCATTTAATTAAAATAAAACAAAAGGAAGGTAATCATGTTTGATTTTTTTTCAAGAAGGCCCAATAACACAGATCATCATTTAAGCAATGGAAATGGAATGAAAGAAGAATTAGAACCTTTAATTTCATCCGACATTGAACATGCTAAACAATTAACCAATCCCTCCAAAATTAAACCTTTTTCACTCTGCTCTTCAGCCAGTAGCTCTTTTCAAAAGAAGCGTGAAGATTTAATAAACAAGCAAATTGATAAAAGTGCACTACCTCTTAGACTCAGTTTGAATAAATAATTAGCGTATATAATAAAAACTGCTGCAAGCGAGTTTTTAATATTTCTATTAAGAATTGGTAAAATGTATTGATTAATGAATTTGGGATTTTGATTAATCAAAATCCCAAAACCCAAGAAGGTCATTTGTAGGATTATTTTTTTATAGTAATATAAAAAATTATAACTAATTTAATTAAATTGTGAATCGCAAAAGGAGGATTTATGCCACGTTCTTCACTACTTACCGTAGAATTAGAAACTAAACGGTTGTCTGATATTTTAGAAGCGATAAAAGAAACCGAAGAAAAAGAATTAAGCTTATTAAAAAAAAAATTTTAAGTCATCTGTTAACATTAAAAATTAATCAACCCAACCAATTTAAAGTAATCACCGGTGGATTTTCGAATGATACCTATCATTACCTAGAAGGAAATCTGGTTTTACGTCTCCCAAAGATTGGTAATCCCTTAGTACGTCATTCTGAAATTGAATTATATAATATTTATCAAGCTAAACTATTGGGTTTGACGCCCATCAATGTAATTGCTTACTTTACAAAACATTCTTTACTAGTGACTTCTTTTCTTGCAAATTATCACTCTTATTCTATGATAGAAATAAAGAATCTAAAGCAGCTAGCCGCTTCAGCAAATTTAATTAAAAAGCTGCATTATTCTGAAATGGAATTTAGAAAAAACCAAGAAACTGCAATTTCTATTATCGATTCCTCATCAGAAACCTTTAATGTTATTAAACCGATCTTAGGTCAAGATGATTTCCAAATATTAGAAGATTTAAATAAAATTAGGTTTTTTTTATCACAGTTTAAAATTAATAAACGTCCTTCACATGGGGATTTTCACCTTTTCAATTTAATTAACTTAAATGGTGTTTTGCAATTGATGGATTGGGAGTTATCAAGTAATGAAGATCCTGCCTATGATATTTCGAGATTTTTCTGTGTAGCAAACCTAGATAAAGGAGAAAAAAATTTTTTCTTACAAACCTATAAAAATTCATTTTATGATGTCTTATCAAAAGCGGCGATGGAAAGTTTAAAAACCCGCATTCAACTGTTTAATCCATTGAATTATTTTTCTATCGCAATTTGGGCTAGATATGTTCTTCCAACCTTTTCTAGCCGCGATAAAAAAGAAATGCTTGAAGAAACTATAAGAATATATACTGGAAAAACCTTAAGCGCACTCGGTAATATCCGATTATCAACGATTAATCAAACCACTTATTTTGAAACAAATCCTATTTGTGCTAATGCATCCTTTTTTAAACGGACTAAAAAAGAAACGGTAGTGCAAAATGAATATCTTTCAGATAGTTTTCAAACCAGCTTAAAAATTTAGTTTGATAACCTAGCCTTTCTTGAATACCTAGTTTGGGCTAAATCGGTAATTATTGTTGATTTTTATCGAATGAAAGAAATCAAACTGCGCAGAAGCCTAAATTTAAGATTAACTAAAATATTATTAAACTTAAAACGGCGAAGAATTGGTTTTTATTCGATCTTTCAATTTAATTCTTATTAAGCTACTCATTACAACAATTAATTTTATAAATTAAAAATTAATATTGTTATATCTTTAATATGTTTTAAATATTAATTAAATCATGTATTATAAATTTTCAAATAAAAAATTAAAAAGGATTTTAAAATGAAAGGAAACAATAATTTATCATCTGGTGTGGTATTAAAAGCCGCCTCATTAAATTCTTCTTCAAAGAAACGTAGAAAGCGAGCTGGTGAAAAAGACTTAGAAGAGGCCACACGTAATCATAATTTCAACTATGAACTGAATAATAAAGATATACTTAATATTGCTTATGTAAAATTCAATAATTTCCAAAAAAATAATGAACTTTCTTTATCAGATTTTTCTATTATTGAGAACGTTGAACAATTATTTAGCCAAATTTATTCTTTTCAACTCAAAACCTTAATAAAACCTACGGTTTCTCATACCTTACTCATAAATTTTGGCATTAAACGGTGGGTCACTATTGTTCTTAGTTTTCAGGATGATAATACCAAACTTTATTATATTGATCCTTCAGGAAATTCTTTAACGGACGACTACAGAGATTTTTTACAACAATTTCAGCACATTATCGATTTAAGTCATTATTTTAAACACAATCCTGTTGAAGGAGAAAATTTTAGTTTATTAAGTCTAGAAAATGCTGCACTCATTGAGCAAATGTTAGATGATAATCAATCATTAGAGTGGCTTATTTCAAATTTAAAGCTAAAAAGAGATGCTCAATATTTTATTACGTTTCGTAAAATTTGTACGGAATTAATAGAAACCCATTCAAATCGAATAATAAGGAACATGGGATTAAGATCCTACGACATTAATCAACCTTCAACTTCAAAACAAACCGAATTCGCAGTTGAGATTTCAGAACCTTTAGTAAAAAAATCAAGATTATTGTCTCCGAATGATAACATCAATGAGTATTTAGAAGTTTTTGTACATGAATTTACTGTTAATTTTATTAAAAGACTTAGCTTGTATCACCTCACCGCTAAGGGTACACCCATTACCCAAGAAGAAATTTTTAAAGAAATTAAAACTGGAACCACCGGTGCTTTGGTGGGTGCCGGTATTGCCCAAAGTATCGGTGGAACCATTCCTTCAATTGTTGCTTCTGTACGTAGTTTAAGTAGTCATTATTTTACATCAAGGTCAAAAGCACAAACCATAACCCGTATTTTTTATACTATGGAAAAGTTACCTATTGATGAAATATTAGCTCATGCCGCTATAGATATATTTGAAAAATATGTTTGCCAATTTATGGAAATTACTGATAGGGCGGGTGATGTCATCGCGATATCTAAATTAGCAGAAGATGCGGCAGGACGTTGCTTAAATTTTATCGCAGAAAATAATCAAGCTAACTTAGAAGTCAACAAAGATTTAATAACAAAAGGGGTTATCTTCGGCTGCTCAGAAAAGTTTTTTGATCCCAGTGTCAAAAATGTCCGTTTACGGGTATCGGGTAGTAAGATTCAGGATCGATCAGGGAGAATTATCAACACCGCTAATTTATATGAAAAAACCGGGATACGAATTTTAAAGCTATCGCCCCAAAGCGACCAGTTTTATCGATTAAAAATAAATGCTGAAAGTTCGACTTATGGCTATCGATTGCCTTTTCAATGGGAAATTAATTCTGAAGGCCAACTCAACGACTGGATGCATGAAAAGTATTGTGAAGATCTAACATCACATGAGAAAGAAACTCAGTTTCAGTATGTTTCAAGAAGATATGAATATCCATCCATAGAAAGTAAACTTAAAGTGTCAGTTGAAAATATTTTATCAAATTTAAAAAAAACTAACCCGACTATCACAAAAGAATCGATTAGTAAACTTCCAAAAAAATCTATTTTATTTAATTTAAGAAACCCTATAAAAAATTTTTTTGGTCGCCATCATGTACTCCATGAATTACATCAACTGCTATCGCAAAAAAATATAGGTGTCGTTACCCAATTAACCGCAAGTTTATCTTTAGATTCATCATCGCAGGCTGCGCCTTGCATTGCCTCTCTCTGTGGATTGGGTGGAATAGGTAAAACCCAACTTGTATTAAAGTATGCTCAAGTGTATGCAGATAATTACGATAACAACGTCATATGGATAAATGCAGAAACCCAAAGTAGTATTCTAATTTGTTTAAAAAATTTAGCAAAAGAATTAACCATTAAAAGTACTGATGACGATGGAAATCCTAAAAAAGTTGAAGATTTGATTCAAGAGGTTTATCGATATTTTTCAACTGGAAATAGTTTATTCATTTTTGACAATGTTGAAAATTTTCATCAGTTTTCAAATTTACTCCCTCATAAAATTATGGGGATTACTCCTACCATACTGATCACCTCTCGTTATAGTAACTGGAAAAATATTGCGTCGACACTGTCACTTGATATTTTTACAGAAGTTGAATCAATTGATTTTATCGTAAAAGAATTATTGACTGCTGAAGAACAATTTAATCCCAGCGTTAAAAGTTTAGCTTTATTATTACAAGGTTTACCCATAGCACTACAACAATCGGTAAGCTACATCAAACTATTAAAAAATGTTAACCCTCAATACAGTATCAATGATTATTTACAAAAATTTAAACATGAAACTGAAAAATTACTCAATTTTGATTATTACCGGTATAACAATGATCCCTACATCCAAACCGTTTATGTCACTTGGCAAATAAGTCTTGAACACATTAAACAAGAACCTATGGGTGAAATCGCTCTAGAAGTTATAAGAATTATGTCTTACTTACAGCCTGAGCACATTGCAAGTCAACTTTTTTTAAGACTTTACGAGCCAGACGATCTCGCTTCTGCTATTGATTTATTACGCTCATATTCAATGATTCATCAACAAAATACACCCGATGTTTCCACAATACATCGTATGGTGCAACAAGTTATTCGTATTAATGTTGAAAAAGATTCCACGTTATTTTCAAGAATTGCCGAATTAACACTGAAAGTGACCGAAAAACCATTTGATAACTTTCAAAAAGAGCTGCATTTTTTGTTTTTTTTATTATATATGAGTCAAAGTCAACATCAGGCGTTAACGGCCGTTTTAAACTTAGGACAACGCCGACGTATATTTGATATTCTACTTTTTAGCCGATTTGATATAAAAGTAATCAATCTTTACGATAATGCTCATATTTTGTTTCAAGAGGATAATTTCTATTCTTTTGTCGCAGAGGCTATTAATTATTTTATTGATAATGGCTTAATAGCATCCCTATCTGAAACGACCTATTATCTCGAAAAGAAAATCCATGAAGGGATAATGACTGAAAAATCCATGCGTAAGATAGCACAAAATCGTTTCGAAATTGCTCGAGAAACCAAATCGCATTGGCTATCCTCTGAAGAAGATATGAGAATCAGACAAATGGATGCGCTTTCTTTGTATTTTGATTTTATCAAAAAATTCATACCTGATATAGAATATTGTTCATCTAGAAAAAAAAGGGAAATTATTCATGATTGCCTTCCCTTGGAGATACCGCGCATCCCAAAAAAAATAACGCCAAAAGAGTTAATTTATCATTTGGAACTCGCAGCCAAAATCGCCCAACTTGCTTCGACAGGTCTGCTCAGCAAAGATGTTTTATCAGACTTACTTCAAGGAAAATTGCAAGATGTGGCAATGAATTTTGGTTTAATCACTGGAAGTATTATATTTGATAAAATAAGTGATGAATTATTGTTAAACGGAAATTTATTAGCTAATCCAGGTTTAAATGAAAATAAATTAAACTTTAAGGGTAAATTTTCCTCCGACATTCTTTTTGAGGACGGAGTTGAACCGTTATCAAAACAAATTTTTTTGAGTAATACTCTGCGAGTTTCTAGTGCTTTTGTCAAAAACGGCTTACCTATTTCTAGCTTGTTTTATTATTTGACTAAAAAAATTTATACCCTTCCAAATGCTAATCACAGCAAATTATCGTTAGATTCCATCAGTAATAGCATGGTATCAGGTTTAAGTCTGGTGCAATCTAGTATTAAGGCCGGCGAGTATTTAGAAATTATTGTCGATGTTTCTGAGATTGTTGATCCAGGCATTGAAATAGCCAATTTAGGCATTTGGTTAGGAAGTAGCTTGGATAAATCCATCAATAGAATAAAAAACCTTGAAAAATACGTTCATCTTTCTCCAGAAGAAATAGGTTGGCAAATGATCCGTTCATTTGCTAATTATCCCCCATCGAGCTATTTGCCCATTAAATCATTCAACACACATCTGGCCAACCTAGGTATTGAATTTTTAAAAAAAAACTCAGAGTTTGAAGCTTATTTTTTTTCTTCTGCTTGTTCCGCCAATGAAATACATCGAGATAATCATATTTTTTTAAGAAAAAAAATCTCAATAATTCCCTCTTCGACCATGCCAGATCCTCCAGAAGGTGGAAAAATAATAGGTTTGTCTGGTTTAAATAGTACCGCGGCTGATATTGATCAGCACATTCAATACTACCTGTGTGATCAGGCTATCGGAGTTGCACGCAACCCAATAAAAAACCAGGGAATATACGTAATTGATCTGGGTGAAGGTAATGATAGCGCTTGGGCGCCATTTGATAAATCCAACATTTTCTATATTTACAATGGAGAAAAAAGGTTTTTAGGTGGAAATCAAGATAATTTATTTATTATCGTCGGAATCAACACAACTGGATCTATCACCGGAGGTCAGAAAGATAATATTTTAAAATTAGTTGATTTGTCCACAGCACCAAATTTAGGATCCTTTATTGATAAAAGTGGCATGCTTTGCTTTTCAAGCCTGCCGCTTGTAGTCAAGCAATGTGCAACCGGTCTTAAACTAAATAACATCCAAAAAATTTTTGGTAGGCTCAATCAAAGTGATACCTTACATACTAATGAAAATATTACATTTATTGACGGGCTTGCTGGCAAAAATGGGTATGAACGTGATCATATCCTAATCACCCATCGTACTCTCAATAATCTTCAAATTATTTTGCACCCAAACACCCTAATAAGTTACTTGGAATCCATGCCGCTTCCAACCACTATTTTCTATAATGTCAACATCGATCAAGAAGGTGAAAGTTGGCTTCATTTAAATTTTCAAGAGAATTATTTGCATCATTTTTATTTGAACTTTCCCCTAGATTCCTTACAAAAAATGACGAAAGAGTTTCTTTGTGTAAGTTTTAAATTTTTGCACCAGCAAAAAACTTTTAATTTAACGTTTTCTTTTCCCATTTTAGCTAATGAAAATCAGATAAAGTTAAATTTTTTTAAAAATACTGATTTTACATTTGATAAAAACATCGTATTAAAATTTGTTAAGAAGAATTATCTTTACATTAAAGAAAATAACAACTTTACCATCAATAAACTACTCAGTATTTACGTTCCATTGGCCAGGCGATGGGAAATTAATCTAAAACTTTTTCTACCCAAGCAAATACTCATTCTCGGCAGTGGAGATCATGAAATTTTATTTAATGATCCGCATTTCCCCAGCACTTTAATGGGTCAAAGTGGTGAAACTATCTATAAAATGATAGGTCAATCCACGCAATTTCCCATGCATTCAATTGACATTTATGATCGAAGTAGATTTAGAGATAGAAAAAATGTTTTAGACTTTACCGAAATTTGGCAAAGCGCCAAAGAATTATGTAAGGATCAACAAATTTATGCAACAATTCATCCAGCAAATGAAGATTTAATCTTACGTATCGAAGTCGCTTACCAACTTGATTGCATTTCACAAAAAAGTAATTGGACAATCGTTAACGTTAACCTTAAAGAAGCCGCAATTTCAAATTGGCAACAACATCTTCAGGTTATTTTTCATACGCGACCTTATATGATTGTGGCTGATGAAAATGGAGGATGGTCATTTGAAAAATATCCTTTAATCTTTGATCATACTAAGGATGTGATTACGCTAACTCAACATGATTTAAGAAAACAACAGGAAATAATTCTATTGCAACAAGCAACAGAAATATCCACTTATTGTTATAATCAAACCGACTTGATCGTTATGAATGTGGTGAGCATTGATGAGTCACCTACGTTAATTATTTATAGCCAATTTTACACAAACACTAAAGCTCAAGAAAATGCCCTATCATCTCAATTGAAATTCTTTAATGACAGGATAAATTTAAAATCCATTATCGACAACCAACAAAATTGCACAGATTTTAATTTAGTCATTAATAAATTAAATCATTTATTTTTTAACCAATCAAAAACAGTAAATTCAAGTTTCGCTAAACTATTCAATCGTCCTAAAAGAGAAATAAATTCAAATAATGAATCTTATAATATTAAAAAAATTGGTTTAGAAATTTACAGAAAAAAAATAAGCACAATTAGCGTTCATTTTTCATTAAATTCATTGATTTATGGCTCCGTGGGAGCTGGTTTAAAAGAAATTTCTTTGCGTTATCAACAACAATACTCATCACTTCCTGAGATGATTGATTATATAATAAAGCCTATTTTATTCGCTGCCCATTCCCTTAATTTATCAAACAGTTTCCAAATTTTGCCTTTTTTAGCACTAAATTCTATTGTTACTCAACTTACAAAACCTATTGAAGAAAGCTTAACTAAGCAAACTAAATCTAAAGTTATAAATTTCTTATTAACAATAATTATGATTACTTTAGTTTTTGATCCCTTAATTTTTATGCATGAAGATAAAGTCGAACGTTTTATTTCAGCTTTTTGTAGTCATTTAATAGATGGATTATTATTCAAAGTAGGTGAATGCGGAACCCAGAAACTAATTAGTCATTTTTTCAAAAAACCTCAAGCCAATGAAAGCAATTTTATACGGATGAACCATCATTATACTAACCCTTTACATTGAATAAAGCGTAAAAAAGCAAAAACCCGCGAAGAGCGGGTTTTTTAGAGAGTAGTAGCCTGGCGATGCCCTACTTTCC